>JASVEL010004309.1:0-19876 GCA_032618575.1 Nicotiana noctiflora | reverse complement strand
TTGGTTGTATTTATGATTGATGTATTTATGATGTTTTGACACTCTGAGCTTATTTATGTGTTTCTGATATACATTAAAAGTTTCCTGTTTATCATAATGGTGTGCATATTATTATTTTGAGATATTACAGGATAAGTCTCAATGAGACATTATTGTGGACCATAATATTCTATAGCTTATAGACCTAGTACGATGAATTGCTAATATTATAGTATATGGAAGGGAGTATGTAGACAAATTATGTATAACCTCCATAACTCACATTTAATAGTTTATCGTATTATGGTATTTATGATGGACATTATAGAAGAGATTTATTTATGCGCAACTAATGTTCCTACATTAAATATTAATTTTATGTGATTATTGGGTCAAGTGAGAGAATGTAAGTTATTTTCTAATGTGTATGTGGCCCAATAGGTATAAGGCCCATAATTAATATTTAATTAATGATCAAATCTCATTCGTCCGATTGGTTACTTGATGGATGTACCAGATTAAGTGGAAACCTCTGTAAATTGATCCTCTCCCCACCCATTAGGGTTACAATATTTTATTTTCTTTCTCCCATCACTAAAGGCATCGGTAACGAAAGTTAGTGCAAAGGGCGAGACACCAATTCCAATTAACAATATCGCTTCACGATAATGGATTTCACTTCAGATATATATTTTTCTATAACGATTTGTGTAAGACTATCATGTTCAAGATCCTGGTATATAAATTAAATTTATACTTACACTTGACAATTATTCCATTACTAGAACAAATAGCAGGGGAGGGGGAGGAATCGGATCCCCTTGCCTTAGTCATCTTCTCCCCTCAAAGTAACATTGGGTGAAACTTTAAATCAGGGAGCTCACTTATTCTCTTCATGGTTCTTGACCAATATTCCATTACTATAACAAATAGTAAGGGGGAATCGGATACCCTTCCCTTAGTCCTCTTCTCCCCTCAAAGTAACCATACACTTCCCCATTCACCTTCACAGAGTACTTTGTAGAAGTTATACATGTCATTACTAGCTGAATAAATGAGCAAAGCAATCCATATCCAATTAGAGCCTTCTTTATGAAGTCCCAACTAACCACGTCATAGGCTTTTATCAAATCAATTTTCACGAGGCATCTAGGAGTTGTCTTTCTGTCGTAATGTCTCAGTAGATCATGACGAATTACAACATTGTATATCAAAGATCTCCCCTCAACAAACACAGCTTATGTATATGTTACTAAGTGATTTAACACTCTCTTTAATCTGGTGTAGCTAATGCAGTTTTTGTTTTTGTTTTTATTTTTGTTTTTGTTTGCCTTTTTTTTCCTGCGCCGAGGGTCGATTGGAAACAGTCTCTCTGCTCTCTCGGGTAGAGGTAAGGCCTGTCTACATATTATCCTCCCTAGACCCCACCTTGTGGGAATATAATGGGTTATTGTTGTTGTTGTTTAATATGGTGTAGAGTATCGTAGAGATACATTTGTAAATCGCATTGCAGCAAAAGATAGGTCTGAACTGACTAGCCAGCCGAGGATCTTATACTTTAGGGATAGAGATATCATGGTTGCATTTATCTGCTTTAACAACTTGCCATCTCCAAATTCCAAGCTTTCCTAAAAAAAGTCACTACCATAGCCATCTGGCACTAGACTTTTGTTGATGTTAATGCCAAACATAGCTTGCTTCACCTCTTTTCTAGTGTACCCATAAACTAATTCTAGTTGTTGATACCCTGATAGAGTGTACCCATTCTTCAAAAAATTGTTGAATGCCTTGATTTTGTGCTCCTCTTTCTTCCCTAACAAGTCTTGGGAGAATTCTACAAATATGTTGGCTATTGTCACAGGTTTTGTCTGTATTCTATCTTCCCTTTCCTTCAGTTGAACTATTACTTGTTTGAGCTTTCTATTCTTTATGACAACATAAAAATATTTGGTATTATTATCCCCTAATTTGATTCAGTTTGCCTTGCTTCTTTGCTGAAGAAATACTTCTGCCAAATATGATAATTTGATCCAGTGCTAACTGTGCCGCAAGTAATTCTTTTCTATCCTCAGTTGCCTCAGTTTTTATGTTTCTAAAATTCTTTTTTATTCAGCTCCTTCAGACTTTGTCAAGACTGTTATTCCACTCTAAATTACAATTGCTAGACAAAAATACTAGTTATCTAAACCTAATAGAAAGTATTAAAGAGAAATAAAATAGCTATACCACAAAAATCTAAATATTTAAACTTAAATAACAAGAAAAAACAATAAAGAGAAAAGAAAATAATAACAACTACAACAACTATTCAGTATAGTCCCACAAGGTGGTATCTGTGGAGGGTAATATATACGCAAACTTTACCTCACTCATAAGGGCAAAAAGACTGTTCCCAATACACCCTCGGCTCAGGGGAAGAAAAGGAAAAACAAAAACAAAAATAAAAGAAAGTAACTTCCAGCAGGAATCAATATATAATTATATAAACATAGACCATAAATAACAAGACATACCAAAGGAACTGGTAAACAAAAAATAGAAGCAAAAGGGTATCACAAATAATTATTTAGCCAAGATACTGTAACTCCAACAGAAATTCATATATAATTACATAAACATAGACCATAAATAACAAGACATACCAAAAGAAAGTAAACAAAAAATTGAAGCAAAAGGGCATCACAAATAATTATTTAGCCAAAATACCGTAAATAAAATGACATACAATAACAATAGAGCACTACAAGAAAAATAAAAGAAAATAAATAGCTACTCTGATTTAGCCCTTAAAAAGCAACCGCGCTTTTCTACTTCACACTAAACCACAGTCATTTTTTAACATTCATCTTCCCCACCCTTCAAAAACCACCATAGAAACCTTCACTTCCGTGTTCTCAATCATAATAGTCACAGAACTCCAAAGAACTCAAGAGATTTGTTCAGGTTTACTATTTGAGGTACCGTCCGAGGTTTACCGTCAAAGCTCCGGTCGCCGCTCCGGTTCAGCGTCGCTGTTTATTCTCAGTTCGATCCTTGAGTTACAGAAGTTTTGACGTTCATATTCACTCATAAAAGGTCCATTTATACCAACATATTAACCTTTCTTTCTTTTCCAGTTCATTGAAATTATTGATTTTTGTCCTTGGAATGTTGATTATTGAAGTATATGCTGATTTTGGTGTTTATGTGCAAGTTATCGTGAATTTTTGCTGATGTTCTATATTTATGACTTCGGGTGTGGAATGCTTCACTACATGATGAAAATCCAAGTGTTAACTGATATGGGTCGGGGATGCTAAAACTGAAACGAGGACAATTAATAAGTTGTAGCTTTGAGGTTTACAGTATGAGAGGGTACAGTTTGTTTGGTGAAATGGTTTTAATTCATAAGCCACAGAATGCTTTTTTTTCTTCTTTTTTAAACTTAGTTTCACGTTTTCTTCAATTTCCGTTACTATTGTGTTTACACGTTTAGTTGTTCGTTTAAGTTGGTTCTTTCACTACTTTGTTTTTCCCCTCTGTTTTAAGAAGGTTTGAGTTATCGCTGCAAGATTTAAGATGGGGTTTTAGCATCAGAAATTCCTTTGCTTAAAAATGGGCTAGTGATGGATTGCTAATAATTGGATCATTAGCTGATTTGGTTAAGCATTAAGTGTAAGATACTATATCTTTTTTTTTACAAGTATTTTAAATTGTGTGACAATTGATAATATCATTTAGAATGGTTTCATGGGCTTAAGATATTCGTGGCAGTATGAAAAGTAAGGAAAATTGGTGCCTTTTTGTTGTGTTACATCATGAGTTTTCTGTTTTGGTATGACTTTATTCTATTTTTTGTTTTAAAAGAAGATCTGTTGATTGATGATATATTTGAAATGAATTTGTTGAACATGTGTTAAAAGCATGATTAGCCTTTTTGCCTTCCTAGGACTGGGGTAAAGTCTATGTACACACTACTCTTCTCATACCGTGGAACAAGCAACCCCCAATTGGTACCTTAGGCCTCGACTCTTCTTCCCTATGGCGTTTGACGTGACTGCCTGGAAGAAGATATTTGTGTTTATGCTAGTGAGAAATTATAGTGGGTTTAGGAGATGAAAACGAGTGCTTCAATGGTGTTTATGAGGTTGCATTTTCATGTCTGTAAGGGTATAAAAGTGGTGTCTTGGTAGTAGTTAGGACTGGTTTGTGTGAAGAAGAAAAGCTAAGTCATTCATGGAGAGCTATGGAGGAAGCTGCTTATGAAGACCCTTTTGATTGCGAGCTGCTATTATTTTTTCATTGCTGCTGCTATAGTTCTGTGTAGAGAAGATGGTGAGTGTTAAGTGAGGAGGAAGAGTGTATACTCTATGCTTTGAGGAAAGCTGCGGCTGCTCAAAACTTTAGCTGCTGGGGCTTCCTAATTGTTTCTTCCCTCTCTGTCTATCTGCCCGTTATTGAAATAAATTTTCGGTGTGTAAAACCTGCTTTTCATTATTAGAATTGATCTCATTTTGAATTTGAGGATTTCCAAGAGATCCTTTGAAGATTTAAGGTTTTGACTTCTGAATTCATGGATAATATTTTCGTACTTGAGCCGATTTTTTCTTTTTGAGTTTCTAGAAATACTGACTTTCCCGAAAAAACAGCAATTCAGATTCAAGAGCTTAAGAATGAATGACAATCTTGAATTTTTATACATAGCAATAAGGACTACCTTTACAAACTCTAGAATAAGAAGTATATGAAAGGAGAAGAGGATGAAATCATACTCACCACCGCACTTACGAGTGCTTGGTTGAGAACAACCACTGTTCTTTTTCTTCACCATCAGTGTTCGGTTCTAAGCGAATAAATACCCTAATGATGTTCTCCATTTATGCGGTGTTGGACCAACTATGGTCTTGGGCCTCGTTTTTCTGGCAACTTACTTGATTGCTTTCTTTCCTTTGCTTCCTTTTTCTTTGCTTTTGAGATTTTTTCATGGTACAACTTATTTAAAATTATTATCATAAATAATATCAGTTTTGGTTTATTTCAAAATACAGATTTATTTATAGCTAAAAGCATATTTCTTAATTTTTAAAAATAAATACTCACAACAAATTAAGGGACCAGTATCTCTTTAGTAAATGTGGAAGAGAAATTAGGGATTGTGTTTTTTATTTTATGATAAAAAGAAAAGGTATCTGAATGAGAAAGAAGAGTGAAAAAGAAAAATAATCGGAAAGAAGATTGTGACGAGTTTAGTACCAACTTCCAAAAGGTTTTGTTAAAGCTTTGGAATTCAAAAACGCACTTCTCTGAGATTTTGCTTGTTAACTGATTCGAGTCTTAGTGTTTCAGGTTCTCTGAATCAGAGGAAATGGATGCAAATGAGATTGAGGAAGAGGAGTTTGGGTTCTCAAGAAACTATTTTCTTGCTAAAGAAGTGGGCTCTTCACGCAAAAAGTCAGCTCGGAAGCTCTCTGAAATCGATCTTGTGGACGAAGAGGTCTGTGTTTGCCTTCTAATATCTCATCTGTTTATATTATTAGTTGCTAAGTCTCAACCAAAGGTGGATTGTGATGTACCATTGCTCCCAGACAGTTGCAACCTTATGTAAGGATACTTCTTTTCAGAAATTGTTTAATTGTATATATGGCTGGAATTGAGTTCACTTACTGCTGAAACATTGCATTTACACCTAAATTACCCATAGCGCACAGGACTAGTGACCAAAGTATATATGCATTTTTACCTTTTATCTTTAAGGGGTTACAGAAAGGTGTTTAGCGGTTGAATTTGACATTGTGCTTTTGGGGTTTCTGATAGACTCCATCTGATTGTTTCTTTTGGTTATTTGATAGACTGCCATTTGGATTGTTTCTTTTGTCATCTCCAAATAGTTAAAATTCCAAATCAATCGTCTATTGTTGACTAGTTATTATATGTTAGGAAGACTCTTCTTTTATACTAAGTATATTGTATAGTTTACTTCCAGGCAAATTATACAATATAGTGTTTCTTGAGCCGAGGGTCTATCGAAACTAGTTTCTCTACCTCTCACAAGGAAGGTAGGGGTAATGTCTGCATACACTCCACCCTCTCCAGACTCCACTTGTGGGGACACATAAGGTATGTTGTTGTTGTTTACTTCTGGGCAAAATGAGAAGAAATGGAGAAAAAGAGTATTCCTTCATTTTTTTCCTCGAATACCTTAGCTAGAACAAAAGCTGATTGGATGGCTCGTATAAGTGAATTGTTATTACTTGATGTAATTTGAGAAAATTTTGTCCCATTTGTCCTATCCACTTTATTTTAGTCAATTCCTTTTTAGCTAAAAGTACAATAGTATTGAGGCAATTTAGTTTTTCTTTTTCACTATAACACAAATTTTCAACAACATACCCAATGTGGTCCCACCGGTGGGTCTGAGAAGGGTGGGGAGTATGCAGACCTTACCCCAGCCTCATGTAAAGTAGAGAGGCATAGCACATAATTTTCAAGATAACAAATATAAATAGTTATTTGTCGAGTTCAGGGAAAATGAGAAACTCCAAATCCAACAAATAATGAAAAGGTATTCAAGATATTTTCTTAAGAATGAAAACATACTAAGTCCCCGTTAGAATTGTTTGCTTTCACATATTTGCAAGGATTTGAATTATAGAATCCTCAATACATAATCTTTTTAACATTTGAATGAAGCTAATAAATAACAATTACACAAAGAAAAATTGAAACTGAATTATTGTGAAATGCGTAAGAGATACTGATGGGAACCTGTACATGCAAATGGCCAGCTGTGTGTACAAATACATGAATGTAAAACCTTTTGCATCTGAATGGAGCCTTAGGAAATTTAGAGGTTAAACCCAATATTCAAATACGAGAGCAAAATTAATAGAAAGCCAAGTTGAAGGTAAAAGGAAGCATTCCTATCCCATAATCACATAACTATACAATTGCCATAATCACATAACTATACAATTGTTGTCAGTTGACAATGTTGCAGCTTTTTATCTTTTGAAACAAAGAAATCCAAAAATAAGACGCCCGGACTAATAATAATCTTTCACGTTACTTCTTTTGATAGATAACAATCCTTACACATTAAGTTACCACTCAGAATTCTCTGTTTTCCCAGTCATTGCGGTAGCTTCAGTTAAACTATGTAGAAAGAAAAATGTAATATTTGGCCAGTCAAGTGCTTTTAAGGGAAAAAAATGAATAAAGGTTGTCCAAAAGATGAAAGTAGCAGAAATGAGGATGTTGAGATGGATGTGCGGGCATACTAGGCTTGATAAAATTAGGAACGAAGATATTCGGGAGAAGGTGGGGTGGCTCCCATGGACGACAAGATGCGGGAAGCAAGGCTTAGATGGTTCAGGCACGTGCAGAGGAGAAGCCTAAATGCGATGATTAGGAGGTGTGAGCGGTTGGCTTTGGCGGGTATGAGAAGAGGTAGAGGACGGCCTAAGAAGTATTGGGGAAAGTTGATCAGGCATGACATGACGCGACTTCAGATTTCCGAGGACATGACCCTTGATAGGAAGGGGTGAAGGTCGAGCACTAGGGTTGAAGGTTAGGAGGTAGTTGAGCGTTTTTCTTCTTCACTATTTTTTTGTTTTTCATAGTACTGTACCATTATTATTGGTTATTGTTATTGCTTTTCTATCTATTTTCTTCTAGCTTCTGTTGTTATGAATCTATTGTCCCTTTTCATCTTTTTGAGCCGAGGGTCGACCGGAAATAGCCTCTACTCCTCCAGGGTAGGGGTGAGGTCTGCGTACTCACCGCCCTCTCCGGACCCCACTTGTGAAATTTTACTGGGTTGTTATTGTTGTAGAAGCCCAGTACCAAGAAAGTACTGGTGCATAATACTAGGACCTTGCTGGGTATGAACCCTTTAAAACTGTAAGGATTCCAAAAACTGCAGCATTACATTAATTACATCTATTTTTAAACTTGAAACATTCTCTTCCTTCCCCTCAAAATATCTTCAGTTCCTTTCGAGCCAAGTACTCCACATTATGCATAAAGGTTATCCAGGCCTTCTTCTTTTCCTTGCTCACTCTGCATATGCCAACTGCTCAAAACTTGCTTAATTCTTGCTGGCATAACCCATTGGATCCCAAAAGATTAAAAACATGCACCATATTTGCCACACATAATTGCAGTGTAGCAGAAAGTCGTTCACTGTTTCACCCCCTTTTTTACATAAATAACACCAGTCACAAAGTTAATACTTAATACCTCTTCTCTGCTATTTTCATGCATAAGACATGCCTCATGTGCTGCCACCCAACTGAAACAAACTACTTTGGTTGGTGCTTTTTGTCTTTACACCATTTTCCATGGCCAGTCATTATAGTGGGAAGCCAAGTTTTTTACAAGTAACTGATAGCTCGAGCTGACAGAAAAGCTGCCATCCCTGCTGTCGCTCCATCTCAAAATCTGAGAATCTATCGGTGAAACATTCTGAGTTATTTCTTGCAATCTGTTTATGCTTTCAGTATCCCAATTGTTAGAAATTTCTCCTAAACTGAAAGATACAGGTGCTGCTGTCCCAACAGTCTGATGTGCTAGCTTCTTTGTTCATCACTAGACTATATAAATCAGGAAAATAATCAGGTAATGTATCATCCACAAGCCACCTGTCTTGCCGATTTAAATCTTCTTCCATATCCGACACTTGATCTGGCGTATGCTTGGAATTCCTCCCACGTATTGTTGATAAGTTTCCACATTGCAGTGCCATATGGGGAGATACTATGTGAGTTGTTCCCCATAATTCTGGAACCCATCTTTAGCCTTGGTGACCTCCTTTCAGTGCTCTTTCTTTATGTCATTCCAGCTCCATAGCCATTTGTAAAGCAAACTTTAATTATGGAGCCTGATGTTCCTAACCCTCAAACAAACAAAAAAATGGAACCTGATGTTCCTAACACCCAAACTACCTCCCTCCTTGCAAATTGTGATCTTTTCCTACTTTATCAAATGGAACTTCCAGTAATCCTGATTACCTTCCAATAAAATATTGCATCTAATCCTGTTTATATGCCCTTCGACCTTGATTATGATAGGTACCAGTGACATTAAAGGAAAAATATTGTCTTTTCCTTTAACATATTCTCTTCATACATTTTTTTCCATTTACTGCTTTTTGTATACTGTTATCTCTATATTCTTCTCCAAGAGGTAGTCCCAAACAAGAGGTTGGAAAATTTTCCAGCTTGCAAGCCGAAGTTTCTGCTACTGATGGAGCATTCTGGTCAGGCATGTATTGAAATTAAACTGCTCTTCCTTAGATTTATATGGAGTCCAGATAGTTCAAAAGCAATAACCATACCCTTCAAATGTAAAATCTGCTCGTTATCTGCATCTCAGAAACTTAAAATGTCATCAGCATACAATAGGGAGCCAGTTAAGTGATGGCTTGATGCAGATAGAGAGCAGTTAAGTGATTACCACAATTACGAGTAATTTCCACCCCTTTCAGCCAGTTAAGTGACACTGCTTTAGATATCATTCTGCTGATATTTTCCATCACCATAATAAAAAGGTATGGTGACAAAGAATCACCCTATCTCAATCCTCTTTGGGGAGGGGAAAAAAACAAACAGGGAATCTATTCATTATAATCGAGAATTTGACAGTTGTCACACAAAATTTTGTCAATTTCATTCACCTACTCAAACTAAAGGGAAAATTTATAAGTAACTCAAAATGATCCAATAAAAAGGAACTTTGGACACTAAATGGTCTCTTCAAAGGATGAGCATAAGTTCAGCTTAACAGCTCCGAATAAGCACAAGTATGTGCTGTGAACCACCTTTGGGATTTATCAGTAAGCAAAGAGGTTCGGCAAAATTTATGTTTTTTGTAATTAAGGTGAAAATAAGAGCTGACTTTTCATTCGATGCATTCCAAGAAGTGCATAAAGGTATATTTACCAAAGAGATGAACTACACGATGCAAGCCGTGACCATTCATGTGATAAAACTATCAAGGAAATCCGTACTTGACCATTTAACAAAGGCAAGAAAGATAGAATCAACAAAGGGCTAGTGGACAATACCTTCAAAGATGAGGGTTAATACGTATTTTCCAAATTACACTTGTTGTACATGGTTGTGTCCCTTATACATGTTTTAATCTTTCCTAACCAATGCATAATGGATAAAGTTCCAGTTATGATTCTTCATACTGAGAGTCCACAACGATGATTGTTGCATACAGGAATTAAGAGAGGTGGCAGCTAATATTGAGCCCAAACATGAGAAAGAAGTAAATGATTTGATCAATAGGTACAAAAGTTTGTATTCAGAATGGCTTTTCGTGCTAAGGTCAGTGTCCACGATGTGCTTCTTGGACAAGTTTTTTGCTTGCCTTGTATTCATTTGCTATCAAATGTAAACCTGGAAGGTTTCCCTTTCCAATCCTTTATTACTCTGATAGGTGCGGTTTTGCTCTTTTGATGTATGGCTTTGGATCAAAGAAAGCTTTGATTGAAGATTTTGCCACAAGATCTTTAACTGAGTATTCTGTTGTTGTCGTCAATGGGTATCTCCAGTCTATAAATCTTAAACAGGTATTCACCCTATCATTTTCTTGTTTAAAAGTGCTGCTTGCTTGATACCTTCGTTTTAGAAAATAATTTTGGTTTGGAAAGTCTCAGAATCAGGATCTTCCATTTTGCAATTTTTTTGAAAAACAAAGTTTCAGGCCCGTATTTTAGGGTTAGACAGATTACTTCAAGAACACTGATCATGACAAGAGCTTTTGCTCATGGAGCTATGTTGTTTGGTTGCAAGCTTCCTACTTTAGTGCATCGCATGCTCACTGACATGGATTTTTAAGTTAGCAGTGACAATTTTTGAAGTTTAGCTGTTAATCTGGTATATATCAAGGTAATACCACCGGATTTAATGAGAGGGCACTAACTAATGATATGAGATTGGCAGACACAATAAGATGGTTTATGCCCAGACTTTAGTTTTAAAATGATTGAAATAGATTATTAGAGGTTGAAAATAAAGCTAAATGTTCCTTTTACTTGGTGTTATGGAAGCCATCAATACTTAAAAACACAAATATGTTTTGAGTTCATTTGATTCCTGGTGCCTGGGATTTAATATAATGGTATTAGTTACCTTTTTTTTAATATAATATGTTTCTTACTATCAACAATTATTACAGTTATGAACACCCCCTCTTTTATGATATTATATGATAAGATCCGTATGAGATGCACAATACCTGCGTTACTGGCACAAAATCATTCTACTAATACTAAGAGATCTGCTATCGTTGATCTTTTATTGCAGGTGGTGACAACACTAGCTGAGCTCCTTTGGGATCAACTAAAATTGCGACAAAAGACAACATCAAGAAATCTGTCTAAAAGCCAACAACCATTTAACCCCAGATCCATGGATGAGCTTCTTGCTTTTCTAGACAAACCAGATCTAGAAGATGAGTGTTTTGTTTGCATTGTTGTTCATAACATTGATGGTCCAGGGTTGCGTGATTCTGACAGCCAACAATGTCTTGCAAGTATTGCTGCTTGTTCTCATGTCCGTATGGTTGCTTCCATTGACCATGTCAATGCTCCTCTTCGTAAGTGTTTTCTGCAAACGTGTGTCTGAGCATGTATGTGACATGTGCATAATAGATTGGGATGACAAGAGGTGCGGGTGTAGTGCGGGTTCTGTCTTAACCTGCAAAACTTCAACCCGCCCGCTCTGCCCCGCATAGCATTTTCACCCACGTCCACCCGCCGCACACCCACACCCGCGTCGCCCCACCTAATTTTTTCTTCTTTATTTTTTCAGTTTTATTTCTTTTTGATCTTTTGATTGGAATTTTCCGTCTCAGCTAAGGATTTAAGGTGGGTGTCACTGTAAACTGTTTTACTAGGTTTCTTTTTTCTTTTTCGGGCAATGGAGGAGAAGAAAAAAAAATAGCTAATAGGTTTTCAAGAACTATCACATGCTACTCACCATGTCTCAATTCCTCTGAATTGTAGTATTTCCATTTGAGATGTTTAAAAATATATAACACTCTATCATTAACTTCTTAACAAGTAATTCATTATTTCAGTTGTAGTGATGAAATGCATAAATCAAAACCAGTGATAACAAAAATGATGAATTAAAGACACTCACAATTAATCAACATCAATGATGAGAACTGAGAGCTAACAACTACTAAAATGGCCAACCAAAGAATGTGCTAAAGTTTGCCAGTGAAGAAGCAGAAGGATGAGAAAGCTGATATTAGTACTTACCCCAAAAAAATAGCTGATATACTAATCATGAGTGTGCAAATATGATATTCGGATTATATAGTAATACAGCAGTAGACTGTTGCAAGCATCAAAGCTCTTCTGTCAAGCCAGTCATTATTGTGTGATTGCATCATCAGTATATGTTTCTAGCTTGGCCAAACCCGCACCAACACCATCGTCAACGCGCAACCTGCCCCACAACCGCAAAAACTTTTTTTATTTTTTTTTATAAATCAACCCGCACAAACCCGCACCCACACTGCCCCATTTCCATCCCTAATAACAGAGGATGTCTAGAGGTGTAAGGGAGTGTTTTGTGAAGTCTGTTTTCCATAGCTTGCATGTATTGTGCCTTTTACTAATTTTACCTGTTTTAAGAATTACTAGGTATTACTGCCTTTTGCTAATTGTTGCTTAACCATAAATATATAGCCCCTTAACTGTACCATCTGATGCTGAAATGTCATGTTCTGGTCATTCCTTAGTATCTCTCTCAACACCTAGAATTCGAACTCTTATAGGAGTATTTATTATGTGCATGTCACATTGAAAAAAGTCTGATTTTTACTATGTTGGCCATGTCATATATATCAGTGTGGGACAAGAAGATGGTTCATACACAGTTTAACTGGTATTGGTCCCATGTTCCTACTTTTGCTCCATACAAGGTTGAAGCAATGTTTTTCCCTTCCATTCTCGCTCATGGGGGCACTGCTCAAAGTGTGAAGACAGCTTCAATTGTCTTACAGAGTCTGACACCAAATGCTCAAAATGTTTTTAAAGTTCTTGCGGAGCATCAATTGGCTCACTCTGATGAAGAAGGCAAGTTCTTTCATATGTTGGCCTCCCCATTTCTATTTCCGTTTCCATGTATGTTGAATGCAATTAGATCTATCTGCTATTAATCATTCATTCAAAGTTGGACATGGTTCTTCTCAGGGATGCCAATCAATAATCTGTACACTACATGCCGAGAACGTTTCCTGGTGAGTAGTCAAGTTACTTTGAATTCACATCTGACAGAATTTAAGGACCACGAGTTGATCAAAACCAAAAGAAATTCGGATGGTCAAGATTGCTTGTATATTCCTCTTACAAATGAAGCCCTTCAGAAACTTATCGCAGAGATCATTTAATAGAGTTTCTGTACGAGAGGGGAAATTACTAAATGCCAAGTTCAAAGCAGATCCATGTTTATGTATGCGAAAAATTTCATGTGCAGAAAAGTGCGTCTGCTCACTGCTTGCTAGTAAGAAGTACTAGCCTGGTTCTCCGCTGGCTGTCACATTGACATGTTAGGATATCTGTTAGGTATGGAAAACCTATCAAGCATATTAAAGAGGGAGCAAGATACAGCGTTCTCCTGGTTTCAGTTGTATATGGTGTGGCTTTACTAGATCCTCATTTGTAAATGTTGTAACAGTTCTGTTGACCATCTTATTTGGAGATTCAGCTGTGTAAAAAGGCCAATTGCTTTAAATATATTCTGCTTCTGAACATACTTGAAGTACCGTTTAATGTTTCATAGATTCCAAGTAAGGGTGGGGCTGAGAGATCAACGAAGAAGTGGGTGTAAACCATGGCAGATCAGGGTTTAAATTCTAACATAGATAAAATGCATTTGGTATTACCTCTTCTGAGAAGAATTATCTAACTGTTTGAGCCGTAACATTGTCTGGAAGTAAAATGGGTATTACCTGTTCTAAAGAATGTTGGTAAGAGGCACGTATTCAAGTAGAATTCTAGGAAAGAAACTGGTTGGCTAATGTTTTTTCCTTTGTTGCTAGTATACTAATATATAAAATGAGACAGATTATACCATGTGAATGAAATGTACTTTATTCTTTCAAGATGACAAACATATCAAAAAATCATTCAACAAACAAGAAAGTTCATCCCAAAAGTTATTAGAGTATTACATAATAGTTTAAACTGAGGAAAGTTATATACGTGTTAAATTATTCCGACTAAGTAACTAAGTGCTTATGCTATAAGATTTATGCTTCTATATATATTGTTTCTTTCATGCAATTGAGAATGATACAAATTGTTATATGAAATAGAATATCATGAATGTTGATTTAAACCACTAAATAAACCAATTAAAGAATTGTTTGAGAGGCGTGATAGTTTAGCGACTTTAATTTTCCTTCTGTTGGATATATGACATTGACACGCATTGTTTATTTTCTCCCTCCCCACCTTGTAATTGCAAAACTTAATCCCAGCAGTAAAAAGATTATTATGGCCTGGTAACGACAAATAGCTATTACTTTCCATCTTTCTTGCTATATTTTTTTATAATCCATCATCCCTTGAAAGATGGCGAATTGTAACGACATATTATATATGTAATTCGGGTTAGCTACCCCTTCATCTAGAACAGACAGAAGGTGACCAAGAAAGAAGCACTTCTGACATTTTCTTGACTGTGACCAAACCACGTGAAACAGGTTTATTCTTTCGAATTATATACCATGTGAATGAAATGTATCTTTATTCTTTCAAGATGACTTGAACATATCAAAAAATCATTGAACAAGTATATTAGTATATTTTTTTAAGGGTATTTTTGGGAAGAAGGAAAGTTCAAAACTATTATTGCATTTAAAACCACTTTCACTTTTTTATAGAATAGTACTTTTTTCTGCTTATCAAAAATTACTCCTGTTTCTATCCAAAAGCACTTTTATCCCCCTAAAAAGCTTGGCAAAACACATGAAATTAAGAAATGTAATGACTCGACCGGTCGTTTTGAGCTCTAACGCATTATTCGGCGGTTTAAGGTCTTGAGTAGCTTTATTTCATTTATTATGACCTGTATTGAGTAGCTTCATTTCATGTATTATGACCTGTATGCATGGTCGGAGTTGAATTTCGGAAGGTTCGGAGTTGAATTTTGGAAGGTTCGGAGTTGATCCAGATGGAAAATTCTAAATTGAGAAGCTTTAAGTTGAAAGAGTTGACCAAGGTTTGACTTAGCAAACGAAGTCGGAATCGGGACTTGAAGGTTCCAACAGGTTCATATGATGATTTTGGACATAGGCGTTCGTTCTGATGAGGTTTTGGATGACCCGAGAGCATTACGGTGCCTATTATGGAAAGTTAGCATTTTAGAAGTTTTAGAATTTATAAGGTTGGTTTGAAGTGGACTTTGGTGTTATCGATGTCCGTTTGGGGTTCTGAGTCTTGGAAATAGGCTCGTAGCATGATTTATGACTTGTATGCAAAGTTTGGCATCATTCCAGAATGTTTTGATATGATTCAGATGCGTTTGTCAAAGTTTGGAAGTTTGAAATTTAAAGAAGGATTTTGATCGTCGATTCCTAGTTTTGATGTTGTATGGTATGATTTGACGCCTCGAGCAGGTTCACTTCGTGTTTTGATTTGGTAGTACTTTTCATTGCTTCCTTTCTTACGAAGTTTTTCTTTACTTGGACCATTCCATTTCTCGATTCCCTCGATTGGCTGCTTTCTTTAATGGAGGACATTCCTTTTTACGGCGGAGACGCTAGAAGGGGTGTTAGCTCTTCGATAGAACCAAGTCTTCCCGCGGCTGAAGAAGATCCAAGGGATTGGTTTGTGTGATTGGACGGGGTCCCCTCGGGTGTGATTCAGAATTGTTTCGGACCATTTTTCCCTGTTTTATTGCTGCTAGTGTTCTGGTATTTTTCGCGATCGCGAAGATTATCCCGCGATTGCGAAGAGGAATTGGAGGGGGCAGTTGATTCCCTACGTGAACGCGAAGACGGGCCTGCGAACGCGTAGGTAGGACTGGCAGTGCTTCGTGAACGTGGAAGGCCAACCACAAACAAAAAAAAGAAATGGAGAAAACGGGGTAAAAGACTTTTGACCTACGTGAACGCGGTGTAATAGGCGTGAACGCGAATAAGTAACTCCCACACACTGTGAGTTAAATACATGGTGTACATATGGATTTAAACATAAAAATTAGTAGAAATTTGGGACTTTGAAGAAAAACCTAAAAATGGGTATTTTTGAATTTTGTCCACGAAATTGGACACGAGCTTTGGAATAAATCATATATTTGAATTCGTAGTGCTATGGATAAAGTTTATATTTAAAAAATTCAGAATTTGGGCACATGGGCCATAGGGTTAACTTTATTGACTTTTTTAGTGGAGTTGAAAATTGTTATAAATTGATTTATTACGAGCATTAGAGTATATTTTTATTGGTTTGCACATTGTTTGACTAGTTGATGGCGACGGGCACTAGTTTGAGCTGATATAGTGGCGTTTAAGCCGGTTATGGTACTTCAGAGCGAGGTAAATCTCTTGTCTAACTATATGAGAGGAAAACTACCCCTAGGTGATGTGTTTGATATGTGCTACTTGTTACAGGAGCTACGTACGTACGATGTGATAAGAATTCCTACGTAGCTAGATCATGATATATCCGGGTAGACTTCGGTTTACGCCATGCTATAACTGTACTATTTGAGTTATTCCTTGCCTATTAAATTCCTTTATTTTTATATTATGACTTGAGACCAAAATTCCATATAGTGATAGACTTGCTATTGTAGAGTTTTGATGAGCTTTATGTTGTCGCGGAATAATTATGCTCCCCTTACGAATTCCTCTTGTGTTGTGCATCTTCATCGAAAATCTTTCTTAAAGTTCATAATTTACACGTTTATTCTTGAGTGGGGTCAAGGACCCGTTAAGGATTCTTATTCTAATAGAATCGGGCCGTTCGTCTTGGCAGTGTAATAGATACATCTATAGTTCGTGCCATTCGACACTCGGCAATGCGCACATTATGATGAGATTGCGACATTCGCCTCGGCAGGATTATGTACCACACTCTCATAGGAGCGGGCCGTTCGCCTCGACAGTATAATAGATGTATCTATGGTTCGTGTCGTTCAACCCTCGATAGTGCACAAACTATGATAGGATCGGGCCATGCGCCTCAACATTTCTGTAAAATACTCTTATGGAATCGTGCATAATATTTGACAAGAAGCTATTGTATCTGTAATTTTTCCGGATTTAAATTATCACGACCTATCTAATGAGGTCTTATATATATATATATATATATATATATATATATATATATATATATATATATATATATATACACACTCACACTTTACTGGTTGAGGAGGTAACTGATAATCCAGAGTTTGAGTTTATTGTTGATAGGAAGATGGTACCACTTATTTATACTTGTTTATTTCGTTTATTTAGTGGTGAACACCCTCTGCTTTTAACCAAGAGGTTGTGAGTTCAAGTCGCCCCAAGAGAAAGGTGGGGAGTTCTTGGAGGGAAGGATGCCGATGATCTATCGGAAACAACCTCTCTACCCTAGGGTAGAGGTAGGTCTGCATACATAGTACCCTCCCGAAACCCCGTTTGTGGGATTATAAAGGGTTGTTGTTGTTGTTGTTGTTGTTGTTATTGTTGTTGTTATTGTTTTGTTGTATTTCGTTTATTTACTCTACCACATAGCTGCTTACTTCTTATTGTATCTGTCTTATTGGACCACTAGTAAGTATCGACACGCGTTGAGTTACGTAATCATGTTGCACTTGCTGCACTTATTGTTGATAGGAAGATTGTACCACGTATTTATACTTGTTTATTTCGTTTATTTAGTGGTGAGCACCCTCCGCTTTCAACCAAGATGTTGTGAGTTCGGGTTGCCCCAAGAGCAAGGTGTTGCACTTGCTGCACTTATTGTTGTTGTTGTTTTATATATATATATATATATATATATATATATATATATATATATATATATATATATATATATATATATATATATATATATATATATGTGTGTGTGTGTGTGTGTGTGTGTGTGTGTGTGTGTGTGTGTGGATTTTGGTGTCCTTTGGGTGCAAAGGCGCGGCTATTGCGATGACTTTACGTTGAGTTGCACTTGCTTGTTACGATCTGCAGCGTACAAAGTCTCCATCAACATTATTTATATTCTCCTGTCTAACTTGTATTCCATACAAATGTTGTATTTATTTATATTTCCTAGTTGATTGTTCATGCACTTGTGGCACCGGGTTTTAGGGATTCCTACAGGGTGTTAGTATGGTAGTTTACAAAATTTTATTATTTCACCCTGTAAATTTTATTTCATACCATTTAATTAATAGAAATTATGATTTCAAAAGTAATAAAATAAGTAACTCATTTGATAAATCATTGTTGGCTTGTCTGACGGCAGTGTTAGGCACCATCATGACCTGTAGTAAATTTTGGATCGTAATAACATACTAGTAGAATCACTTGTCCAAGTGTAATTCCTTGATTGCAACAGATGATATACTTAGCGAAACTCAGCAAGTGTTTTCGGTGGACATTAAAACTTTCCTTTAATTCATTTCAGAGCTTTCATTTCCTGTCAAGCCCCAGAGGTAGAAAAGAGTATTCACTAGATTTTTGCTTGTCCGAGTTTTTATTTGTGGTTAGGAAGTTTGGAAGGAAGCACAACTGAAACGTCCAACAGTAATTAGGTGCTTTTCTTCTTGGCGGTAACATGAAAAACTAGCTAAAAGTTCATGACCTCTTAGTTCAAAATTATGATAATGCATAATTTATTTTCTAGTCTAGGGGGCGGATTTAGGGGAGCGGGAAAAAGTTTACTCGAACTCCGATTCGTCGAAAAATTACACTATATACATAAGGCTGAATTTGTTTTTTATCTCTATATATTAAGTTGTGAACCTTCTTAACACAGCGTAAAAATGTAGCTTAGTGGTCAAGAAGTTTCAAAATCTTTCCAACGTTCATAAATTTAATTACCTCTAACTATAATTATTTTTTTGAATCCTTTTTCTAAAGATCTTGCTTCCGCTACTAAGTCTAGCTATACATTTGAGGAGCAGAGTAACTTCTACGCCTCCATGATCTCTTCTCCCTTTCTCTTTATATTGTTGTATATCTTTTGTTTTATATTATTATTTTGAGCTTAATTTCTTAACATATCTAGAATATTATAAGCAGAAATACCACAAGTCCACAACCAACCAAGGCTTACATATTTAAATGATTTCTTGTGATTACGGGTTGGTTTGTTGAGGATGGACATGTCTACAGCTTTTTCATTTTTAAATTATCAACGAGATCAAGAAGTTGGCATTAATACGCGTGAAAATAAAATATTCTAAAAATTATTACAAGTAACATAATAATAGTATAGGGAATCAAATTAGTTATATACTTCGTTCGTTCGTTTACTTTTAATTCGCATGTATATTAAAAATAAATTCATATCAAAAGAATATAAATTTTTTTTTCCTATTATATGCACGGTTCATTTCAAATCATTTTCTCAAATCCAATAAAATATGCGTCAATTAATATGAGTATCATGGTAAATTATACACTTTATTTATTATTTTCTAATGAGCGTGAAAATTCAAAATATACCAAGCAAAAGTGAACGGATGTAGGGGCGGAGCCAGCCTTTCGGCTACGGGCTCGACCGAACCCAGTAACTTTAGTCCAAACTCTATATTTGTCCTAAAAAATTCATTGAATACATATTAATTATTAAATTAATTAAAACCCAATAAATTTAAAGAACTAGAATCTTGAACCCATAAATTAAAATTTTAGGCTCCCCATAGACAACCGTCAGACTTCCAAATCTAGTTAT
>JASVEL010004308.1:0-191640 GCA_032618575.1 Nicotiana noctiflora | reverse complement strand
ATTGTACCAAGTAGCCACTGTCATTTCTTTTGGACAAGTTAGGGAGCCAAGTGAAAGGAAAAACTTTGCCCCTCAACGAAGAGTTTGGGGGTTCGAGTCATAATAAAAGAAGGAATTGTACCGATGACTCCTGTGCAGTTTACCATATCAAAGAAAAGACTGTCATTTCTTTTTTAAATAAATGTATATTATGACAATCTGATTTCGTACTGAGTGATGCAGAAACAAGCACCCTTGACTGAAGAAAGATGTATGTGAAGGACAAATTAGAAAGAGTGTACAGCTTATCATGAAAATCTATAGTTTTGAACTGATCTATATGTATAGAGTTCCTTCATTTTCAATCGAATTTCTTCTGACGTCTAAAACTTTTGTAAGGCTGAAACAACAACAATAACAAACCAGTATAATTCCACAAGTAGGGTCTTAGGAGGGTAATATGTACGCAGATTTTACCTCTACCCCAAGGGCAGAGATGCTATTTTCGGGAGACCTTCAACTCAATAAGGCACTCTGTCCCTGGGTAGGGGCAGAGAGGCTATTTCGAGAGAACTTCAACTCAAGAAGGCAACAAGAGATGATATATTAGTACTATCAATAGACTCGTAATAAAATAACATTGAATCTTTAACATAATACGAAATACCATAAAATAACATAATGACATCAATATAAGAGATATAGGAAATACGAATCTGAAATTCCTTGAACTTGATATTGATATTTGTTCAAACTTTTTGGTAATTACTGTAGGTAATTAGACAACTAACGACATACGGAGTTTATATGCCTTTTATATGTAAGTATGGATATAAATATGAGGACTTTCATGGGTGCATCTTAGGCTCTATTTTCATTAAAGAATTGATAATTTAAGGATTCTAATACGTTTAGCCGATTATTTTATGCTCTGTTTTCGTTCAAATTTGGCTTTCAAATATAAACTAGGCTATGCTCAAAGCCAAATTCAGGAATCAGGATCAACTCTAAAATAGAAGTTACTAATACAATAACAAAACAATACTACAACCTTTTATTCTTCCTCTGTTACACTCTTTCATTCTTAGTTTTTTATAAAAAGATCCAAGTATTTTTATACAGGATTAATCGTTAAACCTTTTATTTTATCCAGATCAACAACAAAAATATTATAGTATCCCCCATTTGGCCATCAAATTTAGAAGATTCTATTTTCAAATATTGCTTTCAAATATGTGTTTATTTATAGATTATAACCATTTTTTGACAAATTTTGAAAACAAAAATCTTCTAATCCCAAAAACAGCTCTAGAGTAAAAAATTTTACCCATAAAATTTTAAATTTTTTCTAAGTGAAATGCATATTCAAACATAATTTTAATTTAATTTTTTTTTTTTAATCTCATCTTCAAAAACTTAATTTTTTAAATTTCAACCAAATCAATGTCTGAAATACTAACTTAATATTACAATCTATTTAAACCTCTATATTCTGTGGAAATGCGTCACAGAATATAAAGATTGTAGTTTACCGGAGGTACACAGACATTAGCGGAGTCGAGAGCCGAAACAAAAGCAGTGCAACAATGGCAGCAGCAGCAGCAGCTTCCACCACCGCAGTGGTGCCGCTGCATTCCGGGCCGCACCGCCGCAAGGACCACCCTTCTCTACTACTTACTCCTCTCTTCTTCACCAAGTCCCCTACATACCCTTTACTTGTTTTTCCTTCTCCTTCTTCCAAAACTCGCCGCCGTCTCACTCTCTCTCCAGTAGTCTCTGCTTCTCTTATGGTACAGCACTTATGATACTCTTCGTTACGATTCTTTGAATTCTTTCATTCAATTCAAAATTCGGTTAGCTTGATATTCTTAATTTTTTTTTGTTGCTGTTTTTTTTGTTTAAATAGGAAACAGTGAATGGAGTGAGAGAATCTTGGAATGGTTTAAGTAGCTTGAATAATTGGGTTGTAAATGATTATTTCAGGCTTGTCAATTCTGTTAATTCCTTTGAGCCCCTTCTTCAGAATCTTTCTGATGAGCAGGTTGATTTTTGTCTCAACAGTCGACTGTCATTTTTGTTAATCTAGCTTAGTTTGTCTTTTCCTCTTAATTTTATTGGTTTTTTTTTTTTTTGATAGTTGAGTGCAAAAACTGTGGAGTTTCGTCGCCGTTTGAGAGAAGGAGAGTCACTAGCTCATATTCAAGCTGGTCTGACAACTTTTATATGTTTTTTTTCTTTTTGCTATTAAAGATTGAATCTTTTTTTTTGATAAGGTAAACAGTGATTCTTTCAGCCAAAAGAATTAAAGTTCTTGTTTTTGATCATGTTCGTTGCAATTTCTATCTCTAGAGGCATTTGCAGTTGTTCGTGAAGCTGCAAAAAGGAAGCTGGGAATGCGCCATTTCGATGTTCAGGTATATAATTCTTGACCATTTTGATTATATGAACATAACATCTTCTGAAGGATGTTGATTTGCTTTATTTCACAGCTAGTATATTTTTGTACTTTTTTGTTAATTTTCATCAAAAGATCATCTTGATGTTCTTGTCAGAGAGTGGTCATGCGTAATGATATTATACATGGATGTTTGGTATAATCATATAGATACAACAATAAAATACCTCTGCTAATAACTAGATATTACGTATGTTAATTGATCAGTAATGATTTCATTGGAAACCTTAGATTATTGGAGGAGCAGTTCTCCATGATGGGGCTATTGCAGAGATGAAGACTGGTGAAGGGAAAACCTTGGTGTCCACGTTGGCAGCATATCTTAATGCCTTAACCGGAGAGGGTGTTCATGGTATGCTGCGTTGAGTGTGTTTGTAGTATATTTGTATGAGTCAATCAATCTATCTACTTATCACATACACACAGAGGTAGAGCCAGAATTTGAAAATTATGGGTTTGGGATTCTAAATCTTTTAAGTTTCTAGGTTCCAAATTAATAATTTATATATGTTCATTGGATTTCCTAAAACAATTACATAGTTTTGACCAAAGCTACCGGGTTAGCCGAACCCGTAGGTTCTACTCTCCCTCCGCCCCTGCATACACACACATATATATAAATATTTCCCCATCCATTTCTACTCTCTCAGCAGGCACTTTTGCCTGCTTTATTTTCAGGACTATGGATGGTGTTCATGGATGATTGTCGAGTAATCTTCAATATCAACAACTCAGGACATGAATTTATCTTTGGGGTTTTACCTCAAACATACACTAAATAATTAGAACTGGTAAATATTAGCACGATTGCAAATATAAAGTAAGAATTGTTGGCATTTACTAATTTTTCTTTCGGCATCTTCGTTGACAGTGGTAACAGTGAATGATTACTTAGCTCAACGTGATGCTGAGTGGATGGGACGTGTTCACCGTTTTCTAGGTCTTTCTGTTGGCCTTATCCAAGTAATTTTCTTTAATCAACTGTCTTTTATTCCAGCGTTATGTTTTTTGTTTCATTTTTGTATCTAGGTTATACGGTTTCCAAAATTTTATTTTGCAAGCACTTAGGCTATGATCTTTTTTAATTTTAGAGACCAACCGTTTTTTTATATAAAGATTTTAGACACACTGTTATAAATCAACTCTAGTAATTCTTTCTATGAACAGAGAGGGATGAAGAGCAAGGAGAGGAGATCTAATTACGGTTGTGATATAACATACACAAATAATTCAGTAAGTTGTAGTGAGTTTCATGCTGTTCACTTGCATATATGTTACTGTCATATATACTTCTCCATTTCTTTTTGTTGCTTAACACTTAAAAGCTTTTTGACATCCTTTGATGATTGATTTAGCTGACCTAACGACTGCATGTCTCCTGCCTCCCTTTCTCCACTTTTCCCTTTTCTTATTTCCAATGGCCCAGGAACTTGGTTTTGACTATCTTCGAGATAATCTTGCCACTAGCCATGAGCAACTTGTGATGAGATGGTACACATTAACCTTTTCTCTCTTTCTTGTTAATCTGTGTGATGGTTCAAATTTACCTTGTACAAACAGGCCAAAGCCCTTCCATTTTGCTATAGTTGATGAAGTTGATTCTGTCCTCATCGATGAAGGAAGAAATCCATTGCTGATAAGTGGTGAGGTATGCCTCATTGTTTTCTTATCTTCTCACAAAGTACTACTTACTGATTATCCAAAATAAATGAATTTTCTTTATGTTACTGGAAAGTAATAACTGCATGAATTTTGGATGGCTGTATGTCATTATTTTCAGTTTCCCGTTCATCTTTGCTTCTTTATTTTTGTTTGTCTTTTATTACTCTTCTCGACTTTTTGGATGCACTCTCGCTCTGAGTTTTATTTTTATATTTTTATAACCGTGGTGTCCGGGCTAGCTTGCATGCACCTCAACTAATTCCATGTGATACCTGCTATCTCCCACTAGAATATGTACTGGTTAACTTTGTCCCCCAAGTCTTGGACAGATGACAAGAAATCATTAGTGTTTTTGCCTATACTGAATTTGAACATTAGACCTCATGGTTTTCAACCCGACTCATTGACCACTAGGCCACACCTTTGGGTGGAGTTTGTCTTTGATTTATTTATTTTTTTCTTCTCAGGCTAATAAAGACGCTGCTCGTTACCCTGTTGCTGCTAGAGTAGCTGAGCTGCTTATTAAGGGTCTTGTGAGTTTGAAGTTTCTGAGTTATCCCTTTAAAACTTGAGCACAGTGACGACATTACACATTAAATGATGTTTACTTGTACTATCAGCATTATAGCATAGAGCTTAAGGATAATTCTGTGGAGTTAACTGAGGAGGGAATTGCACTTGCTGAGATGGCCCTAGAAACTAGTGACTTATGGGATGAGAATGATCCATGGGCCAGGTAAACATTTACCTTGTTGTTTTGTTCGTTTCTTTGTTGTATAAGGTAGTTTTGTTTTAACTATTACATCAACCACTGCAGATTCGTAATTAACGGTTTAAAAGCCAAGGAGTTTTACAAGCGTGATGTCCAATACATTGTTAGAAATGGGAAGGCTCTTATAATCAATGAGGTACTTGCGGTAGAAGTCTCCCTCATAAAGTTTGATTGTATTCTTGGTCTCTTTTGTTGTCACTGATGATTTTATTGTCATTTTGTTCATCGACTTTCTTTCCCTTGTTCTATTCGGTTTAACCCTTAAGATAGAATTGTTAGGATTTTTTCTACCATGAAGGAATAATGGCATGGTCAGTTTTAGGATAATCACATGCTTATCCACATTTTTCTTTTAAAGATTGTCGTTCGACCAGTGGTTAATAATTCTGTTACAAGTATGCCCCAATCCCAAGCAATACAAGTATGCCCCAATCCCAAGCAATACAAGCAAGTTGGGGTTATTGAGAAACTGTCGACAATAGGGTTTTTGAGGGTTTCACTTCTCATAGAGTTGATGGTTTAGGCAGATATATTGAGTATTCGACTGAAATTAGTCCAAATGGGGCCAATGGATATTGAGGATCATATTCCCGATCCTAACTAGTTTGGGTTTGAGGCTTTGTGTTGTCTAACTACTTTAGGGCAGAATTTGCTGGGTAGAATAGAAACTTTCAACAAGAGATTTTTCTCTCATTTCATACAGAGCTAAGAAATCATGTTGTATTCTGAGAGGAAGCTGATAATTATCCATTGGAGGTTTGGAACTTCCCAAATTACAACAAATTGAAATATTTTTTGGTTAGGATATTGTGCTTTGAAGCAGTCACAAACCTGAACGGCAGGTTAACTAGCTATAGCAGCGTGACAAACCTGTCTCTAAGTGATAGAGGAAGGAACTGGGAAATCAGAGACGAATTATTCTCCCGAGTCCTGACTTCCTGCCACTGTTACCCAATGCCATGGATCACTCTGATCATGGAACTGAAACAAGTTTTGTGTTCACCACCTAACCTAAAGTGTAATTGTGTAAGGTTGCTTTCTTTAGATTATATATCAATATAAATTCAGAAACCTTGATGAGAAGAACAGTAATTTCTTAAGTTAAAATGGAGTTGGAGGGACTAAAGTAGTGAATTACCAATATTGGAATTACATTTTCCCTAAGTTGAGTGGAATTCAGAAACAAAAACGACTTCTAAATTAAATATTGTTGTAGTTCAAATTTCTAAATTTAGCTTTCGGAGTGACTTCTCTATCTTTTTATTTATTTATAATTAAGCCGCCTTTAAATTGTATTTTGACCCATCACTTTAATGCCCCACTTGGGTCACAAGCTCACGCTGCTGGGCTCGGCGGCTTCTCTATCATTTTCACACTGCCAAACCAGTTTGCAGTTTACTAGGTGATGGTTAATTGTGGTAACTATCTATCCTGCTATTCTGCGTGAAAGCTACTCTCGTGCAACTCTTACTAGTACAGTAGTACTCCCAAGTAAGTTAGGGTTGGTTATATGAATCCTCATTGACCATGTCGTTCCGTTTAGGCTCATCTTAGTACAATATTATATAAAACAAAATTTTACAGAAGGAAATATTTACTGTTAGCACCAGAAGTTCTATATATTTTCTATGCAAATCTTTGCCGAGTCTAAATTCTCCTAGCAAATTGGACCTGAAGTGAACGTACTAACATGTAAAACATAATCCCAACTAATTGTTATCACCTACTTTTTGGTAGGTCTGCATGGATTCTAAGAGATTGTAGGTCTCTCCAGACAATTTCCTTCCATGTGTTTTAGGTCTTAAAGATATCTTATAGTTTATCTAAATTCTGATCCGTGAAAATGATTATATTTTGAAGAGCTTTGGACGTAGTTGTTGCATGTCAGACATTGATTTCGTTTCTTGGTATTACTTTACAGTTGACTGGAAGAGTGGAAGAGAAAAGGCGATGGTCTGAGGGAATCCATCAGGCCGTGGAGGCTAAAGAAGGCCTTAAAATCCAGGTATACTATCTCCCACTGTTGACTGCTCCTTTCTGACTGTTTCTTAAGTATTATTAGAACTTTATTAAAAGTCCACGTTGTATTCATTTGTTAGGCTGATTCTGTTGTCGTGGCACAAATTACATACCAGTCGCTATTTAAGCTTTATCCAAGGCTCTCAGGGATGACTGGGACTGCAAAAACTGAGGTGAGGTCACTTTTACAGTTTCAAATATTTTATGTTTTAGTACTGAATTTCAATGCTTAGCAAAAACTGAGGTGGGGTCACTTTTACTGTTTCAGGTATAGTTTATGTTTTAGTTATGAATTTCAATGCTTATGATACTTATCACCTATATACGTGTGCACTGCAGGAAAAAGAGTTCTTGAAAATGTTTCAAATTCCAGTAATTGAAGTACCCACAAATTTGCCTAACATTCGTAAAGATTTACCAATTCAAGCTTTTGCAGTAAGATGTTTATGATACTTAAGTAAGTTTGGTGAGGTTTTGGGAAAAGGAATACGTCAAGTTTCTAATTTCAATTTGCCATCCTTTCTATTGTTATGCCTTCAGACTGCACGAGGAAAATGGGAGTATGTTCGTGAAGAAGTTGAGTTTATGTTCCGATTGGGTCGTCCTGTTTTAGTGGGGACCACAAGGTACTTCCATGAATGTTTTTGGTTTGATTTACTGCTTTAAAGTTGTGAAACTGTTACCCTAAGTATTTACTCTCTCATATGCTACAATGATTGATTACGCACTTCTTATGATCCTTAACAGGATTTTTTTTCATACCCAGGGCTCGAACCCGAGACCTCTGGTTAAGAGTGGAGGGATTCTATCCATCCCACCACCTATGTCGCGCTGACTCTCCAAAATGCTACCGCACCCGTGTCGGATCCTCAAAAAAAAATATTACTTTTGGAGGACCCGACACGCACCCGGAGACATTTTTGGATAGTCTGAGCAACATTGCCCACCACAACCCATGTTGGTGTGTTCATATACATTCTTTTGTGGAGCTACTCTGTGAAGCATTTTTAGGCTTGATTTGCTGCTTTAAAGTTATGAAACTGTTATCCTACATATTGACTTTCACATATGCTACAATCATTGATTACAGCAGTGTACCCAGAGACACACACACATATATCTCTACGTACATGTGTATTATTTGTGGAGCTACTTAGTGAAGCATTTTTAGGTTATAATTGTTTCCATCATACTATGGTAACCACTTTAATTGTAAATTTTTTTGTATATGATGGATGATGTAAATACTCTCGTATGAGCATTTGTACCTAGGAAAGAACCACACCTCGACTCTTTTGACAGATATTCCCTTTTTAATGTTATCAGATGAAAAGGACCTATCTGATTTCAATGTGAAAACTGGAGTCAGGAGACAAGTACCTGCTACATGCTACTTGAGAGAGTGATTGATTTGTCTTATTCCTGTGTACAAGCATAACAGAGGGAAAATAATCAGTGAGCATCATTAGACTATCAGCAGGAGCAAAAACCAATGAACGATAGGATATTTAATCAAGCGGCAAGAAAAAAATGTGTGTGTGTGTGGGTGGGGGGGGGGGGTGGGTGGGGGGTGGGGAATAAAGGAAACAGGGAAAGCCTGACAAAGAATGATATGCATATAGCAACTATAGAAACTGAGTACCAATTTCTCCGTTTTTCTTTGTCCTTTTCTCTATTTTATAATTTTTTTTCTTTTTTTTTTGGGGGGGTGGGGGGGGGGTTAATATATAGTAAGTTTTTATTGGTGAAAATTCTTCTGTTAAATTTGCTAAAAAGCAGCATACTCTCTCAGGTCTGTCTGTTTCCGTACCAGGTACTACAACTGATGTTTACTTGACAAGTTCTGATATTAAGCTATAATGGTGTTATTAGCTTCACCTGTTAGTTCTTTTTGACACGTATATGCCATCATCTTTTCTAGAGAAACTACTATCTGCTTATTTTTAATTTCAAAATATGACTGCTTGCGTCGAGGGTCTCTCAGAAATGGCCTCTCTACTTTCACAAGGGGTAAGGTCTCCGTACACACTACCCTCCCCATACCCCACTTGTGGGGTTACACTGGGATTATTGTTGTTGTTGTTGTAGATTTAAGATATGACTGCTTGCGGATCTCTCGCTAGTAGCCTATGAAATTTCTCTGAACTGGAATGCTGTAGGACTGTAAAAAGTTTTGTATTTGTTAGGTCTCCGTTAGCCATCTAAATTTGAATTTCATTTCTTTTCACATCACCTTTGCTGACAACTAATGTCTCTAATGCAATATTTTGACTAATATTAATTCTAATGCAGTGTTGAAAATTCTGAATACTTGTCTGACTTGCTGAAGGAAAGAAAAATTCCACACAATGTCCTCAATGCTCGTCCCAAGGTTTGTACAGAACTCTTGAGCTCTACCTTAACTCAAAATTTCATTTTGGTTTGGTATTATCCTACTTCCACATCTTTACATGTGATTTTATTTTGCTGGCTTTTGATTGATATTTTCTTGATTCTTGCAGTATGCTGCTAGGGAGGCTGATATTGTTGCACAAGCAGGGAGAAAATATGCAATCACCATATCTACTAACATGGCAGGAAGGGGTACTGATATAATCCTGGGAGGAAATCCAAAGGCAAGTTAACATCTATGTCTTTAACATTTTACTCATTAATATTAAGGCCCTAGCATTTGGAATGACTTTCATGGCTTTTACATGATAAAGATGCTTGCGAACGAAATTTTGGAGGATAGCATACTTCCATTTCTGACACAAGATGTTCCTGAAGTTGATGTTGATGGAGAATCCAATTCTCAAAAGGTTCTTTTGGCATTCTGTCCCAATTAGATAGAGAAGCAAGTACTGGTATCCCCTTCTGCTGATAGTATTTCTTTTGGTAGGTTATGTCAAAGATAAAAGTTGGACCGTCATCATTGGCTTTGCTGGCTAAAGCGGCTCTGATGGGTTAGTAATTTTAATCAACTAGTATCTCAAGTCTAAATCAGTTTAACTGATAGCTACCTATGGATTATAGCTTTAGCATCTTGATATTGATGTACTGACATTTTTTATCTGATTACTTTCTCTTTGTGGATTTCTGTTTGTTGTATTGGTTATATAGCTAAGTACGTTAGCAAAAACGAGAGCAAGAAATGGTCATATCAAGAGGCAAAGTCAATGATATCTGAATCCATTGAGCTGAGTCAGTCAGTGGAGATAAAAGAGCTACAGAAGCACGCTGATGAGCAGTCAGAATTTTATCCTCTTGGTCCATCCATTGCTCTAACTTATGTATCAGTTCTTGAGGATTGCGTGTCTCACTGTTTGAATGAAGGGTTAGAAGTGAAAAGGCTCGGGGGCCTTCACGTCATTGGAACTTCTCTGCATGAGTCCAGGAGGATTGATAACCAGGTGAGTTTTAGTTTTGTTGGACTTTCAAAGAGGAAAAACTGAATTAACACTTGTATCAAGAAAGTATAGGAATAAAATAATGTAAACCTTTGGCCTCTTGAAATGCTTATTCATGTTGCAGAAAAATAAAAGTATGCTTAGACGACTTAGTATTCTTATGAGTTTAGCAGTTATTTTGCTTGACCGCTTAATCTTATCACTGTGGTTAAATGTGCAAGTTCCATAGACTTTTTGTGTCTTTCATGGTCTTGTTAATTCCGCATGTGTTGGAAGTGGGCAATTTTATGACCTTTGGGGGGGGGGGGGGGGGGGGGGAAGGGAGCTTGGCTCTTCCTTTCCTTCTAAATATATTACTTCTACAGTATATTGTTTGGGGTGTTAAGCCCGTCATTCACCAAGGTCAGTAGGTGCTTAATATTTGATTCTACTTCTGTAGTCTGCCTACAAAACAAAGCTCCCTATTGTGTTACTTGCTTCATTTGGTCTTCTTTTGTCTCCTTGATGATTATGTAACTGATGCCACTACAGCATGATATGCACCTTAGAATTTGGTACTGGAGCTTCCTAGTTTAAAGTTGTCTTAATGTGCAACTGTCAAACAATTCATACCTTGTCTAGCAACTATTCTACTGCAGTACTGCACCTTATTTAGTTGGTGAAGTTGGGAAAACTTTCTTAGTTTATTTTGTTTCGTACCACCTTGAACTTTCATAATAGTTAACTTTTACTGTAGAAATCCAGGAACTTATTTCATCTTTTTGGATCATTACCTGTAGAACCAGCCTAATGTAAAAATGGGTGATGCAACTCATAATGGCTTGTTCTACAAATTCGTTTCTGTGATTTAACTTTTGGGTATTGATCTATAAGTTGTGCCTTGTAGCTTCGTGGTAGAGCTGGCAGGCAAGGTGATCCTGGATCAACACGATTTATGGTGAGGTAAGATGCTAGATTTAAGTTTAATCCTTCATCTGCAATACTTTGATCGTGAAGAAAATATAACTTAACCATCCTTTCCGATTTCCTTATCCAAAAAAAAGAACTTAACTATGTCTTTGTTCTGTTTGTAAGAAGATACTTACATATATGAGTGTGTGCACACGTGTACATACACATGTCTATATGTATGTTTCTGAAATAAACAGTTGTTGGTGGTTCAGTAATGTGAGTTATAAGCACTATTGCATATAAAAGATCACTAAAATAGCATAATTTTCTATGACTTTTATTAATTTAGGTAAAAAAGGCAAAGCTCCTTCACAGTGATTCCTAATTCAGGGTAAAGTTCTCCATATTGCAAGGTGTATGTGCATTAGATTTTTCTGCAGTTATCTAAACTCTAAATTGTACTCTTGGCCTTACTCATCTCTAGTGTGCTGAAAATATTCTTGGTTTTGGTGAAATATCAAAATTCTTGTATAAGTTTGAAAAGTGTATTTCAGCTTTTCGTGAAGAGATTACTACATTCTATGACTAACCTGTTATCCTTTAAATGCCATTGTTGATCCTAGCTACTTTTATTTATTACAGCTTGCAGGATGAGATGTTTCAAAAATTTAACTTTGACACTGAGTGGGCAGTGAAGCTTATATCCAGGATCACAAACGATGAAGATATCCCAATAGAAGGTCATGGAATAGTTAAACAGGTGCTGAATAATCCCCGTTTTCTTTGTTTCTGTCTCTGTAATTTAGTATGCTGGGGTCTTTCCCATTTTGTTCTTTATATGGATAAGTGTGGCTTAGATATGTTTGGCTTCGGTGTTATTTCTGTTTTTCAAAGATATATCTTCCTTCTTTTTTCTTTCTCTGACATGCTTCTAACGATGATTGTTGAAACATTACTTAACTGTCAGCTTTTGGGTTTACAAATCAATGCTGAGAAATACTTTTTTGGAATACGAAAGAGCCTAGTAGAATTCGATGAAGTCCTTGAGGTATGTAGCTCATGTGCTGATTCAGCTTCTGCTGTTTTGATGTCTTCGTTGCTCGTTTAAGGATATTGTCCCCTACTTTTGACTCAAGAATATGTGCATTTTACTATTAAGTCTACTAATTCATTTTTTAATAATGATTTTGCGTGATCACGTTCTTACTGAATTATATGCTTTACTTTTTCTCCTTCGCAGGTTCAAAGAAAGCATGTTTATGATCTTCGGCAATTAATTTTAACTGGAGATTTTGAGAGTTGTTCAGAGCACATTTTCAAGTGAGCCCCTTGATTCTCAGTCATTTGAATGCTGGAATCAATATCTCTGTGTTGGAGCTCATCTGTCTGCACTCATGAAAAGTATCTTCAGATTTAGAATGCCATCTCATTATTTTTGTTAGTTCCTTTTTGAAATGTCACGAATTGTTTGCTCCACACAGTATGCTGTAATTGGAAAGTTATAGAACTCGGATAATATACTCCCTCCATCCGAAAGAGGTTTTGTGCTATCTTTTTCTGTGCTCTAAAATGATATCCTCTTTCCAAAATAAATAATTTAACACATTCCTCTGCAATAAAATGTTACACAAAGAGTACTTTCCGCACTGCACTACAACTTCTGTATCTGTTTTATCATCCTAAATTGCAAAAGTCAACATATTGCTTCACATGTTTTCTCATTTTTGATATTTTTAGCTCTTCCTTTGATTTTCTTCTCGGATCCCGGTCTATCAAATTAGAAGGGAGAAAATTACTTCTAGTGTATTTTATTACTTTGTCATTTTGTTATGAGACATTACAAAATTCAAAATAGCTCTTGACCAAGTCAGCATACTATGTGGCAGTTTTTTCTGATACTATGTGACATAGGGAGTATACTTCTGTAAAATGCCGATAAGCAAATAACAAGATGAAGTCTTTTTAGTTAATGAGAACCAGCAGAAGTATAGCAAATGTTGTGAAGATATTCCTCGTCTTATAAGTTAGATAGTATCTCTGGGAAATCAAGGATCAATACTTTATGCTAGAATTTGAAGTAAAATAAAAGCATGACCTGTTTGATGCTGATAAGAGACTTGTGTTGCACAATGACTTGTACCCTTCGGTGAAGGTATGGAACAGGATACAACTAGCAGCATTTTTTCTTTTATATATTTTGTAGCCAGACTTTCTCAGCCATATCTTTTGTGGGCTCGGTGATTTGACGATCCTAAAGCTTAATATGGGATATTAGATTCATGGACCCAACTCTACTCAGCACAAAATTATTAAAATTCTATCTTGAAGGGCCGGCTTGGCTCAGCGGTAAGCTTGCTTGCCGTGGAGTGTCAGGTCGCGGGTTCGAATCAGCTTCTCTGCAAAGCAGGGGGAAGGCTGCCTAGAGTATTCCCTACCCCAGACACCCACGAAGTGGGTATTGAACTGGGTCGGCCCTTTCTTATCTTGAGAAAAAGGAAGAGTTAAGCCAGAATTTGCATGAAATTTGAGGAAGTAGCCAATCTGTCGTGTCATCTTCCCTTTCTTGTTAAAGACTTGTTTGAAAAGCAATAATGTGACTTTTTGAAGCTTGTACTCTTTTTAATCTTCTTTTTACACATTAAAGCTTTCATGCTAGTGCATCTTATGTTTTGACAATGATGCTATAACACTCCTTGAGATGTTGTGGTTGCAGAATGAAGTCATTAAGATGCTTTTTGTCAGTTTATTTTTTTTCCTCGGTATTTTGGTTAGTTTGCTGTTTACTTTTGCGAACCGGGTGTTTTTGAAGCTCAAATAAGTTATCATCTCACGGCAGACTGGAAAATTATTGGGCCGAGCGGGATTTGAACCAGTGGAGATGTTTTTGAACCAATTTACAGTATTTAACCCGCGTTTCTGTCATCAGTTAACATTATGTAGCTTTCCCAACAGTGAACGATTTGTTCCAAAATAAATACTTGGGAAATTTGTTTGAGCCAAGGGCACCTCTTGCTCCCTTGTATTCGTCCTTGCTGAAAACTGAAATACAACAATGTAAATCTGGATAGAGATGTGATTAGTTATTTATTCCCTTTTTCTCTTCTTATTTATTTTAATATTCTATTTTTTTACCTTGCGTCAATTTGTTGTTATCGCTGAAGATATTGTTGAATAAATACTTTATAAAATCTAAAGTAACTTCAAAATTTCGTTCTTCAGGATCTCTTTTTTTTTTCCTTTCTAAAATTTTGTGTTCTTTTTTCTTTTCCCCAATTTTATCTAGATTCCTCTCATCTTTTTTCTGATTAATTCTGTTATATAATCAAGCACAATAGTGACCTGCAAAGTAAGCTAGATATTGGTCATGGGATCCAGCATGGCTCACCCTGCTTTGCTGTGCATCATAACTAATGCTGGTAACAATTTCACTCTCATTTGAAGGATAAGTGCTCTTTGATATTGCTCAGGGATTTTAATCACTTTTCCTTTCAGAGTTGGTTATCCAAAACTAATTTTAGTTATAATTGTTTTACAAAGTGAAAAGCCATGTAGTAAAACGAAATGCTCTTCTCTCAGTCATTTTTGACTTTTAATTCCATGTTTAACTTGGTGTATGCAATATACTATCCAAATGTACTCTGCTGTTTTGAGGTGAAATTCCTCAGTATCTGGAAACATTATTTATGTGATTGGTTCAAAAGGTCCCAGTAAATTCAGTCTCGGATCCTGCTTCAGATGGTTCTGGCAGTTTGTCTTTATTCACTCTAGGTTTATACTGTGGGTTTAGAGTTATACTTTTTGACCATTGTTCCTGGGATCTGTACACGCTGAAACAGTTGAAAACTTTATATGTTCTAGCCTATTCCCTCTGTTAGTCCACGGGTGATTTTCATTCATTTCAAGGGAATATATACAAGTAGGATAATCCAAGTAGCAACCAGCTAGGATCATAAACAAATAAATCCGAGCTGTAGACAGCATGCTAACAGGCTGTTCTAACTTTAACGACCTGTTCTAACTTTAACAGCATGTTCTAACTTTAACAACCTGTTCTAACTAACACTCCCCTCAAGTTGGCATATAGATATCTGTCATGCCTAACTTGCTTACAAGAACATTAAAATTTGGCTTGAATAATCCTTTAGTGAACATGTCTGCCACTTGAAGATTGGTTGGGACAAATGGTGTACAAATGCTTCCATCTTCAATCTTTTCTTTGATGAAGTGTCTGTCAACCTCCACATGTTTAGTTCTATCATGTTGGACCGGATTGTGTGCAATGCTAATTGCAGCTTTGTTGTCACAGTAGAGTTTCATGGGTAATTGCATTGGCACTTCTAACTCTGTTAAGACCCTTCTAAGCCAGATAGTCTCACAAATTCCTTGTGCCATTGACCTGAACTCGGCCTCTGCACTGCTTCTAGCTACAACTGATTGTTTCTTGCTTCTCCAAGTGACCATATTTCCCCAAACATAGGTACAATAACCTGAAGTAGATCTCCTGTCCATTACTGATCCTGCCCAGTCAGCATCAGTGTAGGCTGCAATCTCCCTATTCTCTGTCTTCTTGAATAGCAAACCTTTTCCTGGAGTATTCTTCAAATACCTCAAAATTCTGTGGGCTGCTTCTAGATGTTCATTCTTGGGAGAGTGCATGAACTGACCGATCATACTGACAGGGAATGCAATATCTGGTCGTGTATGAGAAAGATAGATGAGTCTTCCCACCAGTCTCTGAAACTGTCCACAGTCAACTTCTTTTCCTTCCTTGACACCAAATTTGACATTTGGATCAATAGGAGTTTCAGTTGGCTTACATTCACTCATCCCAGTTTCCTTTAGAAGATCTAGTACATACTTTCTCCGTGACACCATGTTACCATGTTGTGATCTTGCAATTTCCATTCCTAGGAAGTATTTTAAATTTCCTAGGTCTTTAATCTCGAATTCCTCAGCCAATTTCTGCTTCAATCTGCCTTGTTCAATCTCATCATCACCTGTAAGAATAATGTCATCAACATACACAATAAGAACAGTCATTTTACCCTTTAGTGAGTGGTTAATGAACATAGTGTGATCTGCTTGCCCTTGCATGTAGCCCAGTTTTTTCATATACCGAGTAAGTCTTTCAAACCAAGCTCTAGGGGATTGTTTGAGACCGTATAAGGACTTCTTCAGTTTGCACACCTTCGTTTCTCCAATTTCTTTATTGCCTGGAAGGGGATCCATGTAGACTTCTTCCTCAAGCTCTCCATTAAGGAAAGCATTTTTCACATCTAGCTGCTGTAGAGGCCAGTTCAGATTAGCTGCTAGGGACAACAATACTCTGATGGAGTTCATTTTTGCTACTGGAGCAAATGTCTCCAAGTAATCAATGCCATAAGTTTGAGTATATCCCCTTGCTACTAGCCTTGCTTTGTACCTTTCCAGAGATCCGTCAGAGTTGTATTTGATGGTGAATACCCATTTACAACCCACTGTTTTCTTTCCTTTTGGTAGATCAATCATCTCCCAAGTCTTATTCTTCATTAGTGCTTTCATCTCCTCCCGAACTGCCTCTTTCCACTTAGGATCATTTAGAGCATCATGGATAGTTTTTGGAATTTCTAGGCTGTTTAAGTGAGATACAAAAGCTGTAAAAGAAGGTGACAGTCTATCATAGGAAACATGGTTAGACAAAGGATATAATGGTGTCTGTGTACATTTTCTAACACTTTTTCTTAGAGCAATAGGAATATCTAGATTATTAGGTTCGAATTCTAAATCTGAAACAATATTTAATTCAGAATTACCTGGTGTTTGAGGCACAATGGTTGGAGAAGATGATTGTTGAGAAGTGAATTTGTCAGTCTCTTTCTTCCTTCTAGAGTACACCTTCAATGGTTTTATTTGATTGCTTAAAACATCACCATTTTCAGATATAGTTTCAGTCATGATTTCAGTGTTACTAGGAACCTGCGTTATTTCTTGTATATTAGGGATTAAACTCTGAGAGTCAGATTCAGACTTTTTAGACCAATCTAGATCTAGGTCTTCATAGCAATTCTCCCCCTGAAGACCAGTGCCATAGAACATCTCATCTTCATTAAAAGTAGCATCTAAGGTTATGATAATTTTCCTAGTTTTAGGATTATAGAGTTTAAAACCTTTCTGAGTTGGGGCATATCCTATGAAGACACATTTTTGTGCTCTAGGATCAAGTTTGTTTCTATTGTGATCATGAATATGAGCAAATGCTACACATCCAAACACTCTCAAAGGTAGGTTATGGATGAGCTTAGTAGTAGGGAATTGTTCTAGGAATACTTGCACGGGTGTTTTGAAGCCTACAACCTTAGAAGGCATTCTATTTATGAGATAAGTGGCTGTTAAAACAGCCTCTCCCCACAGACTTTTAGGACATCCACCTGTAAACAACAAGGCTCTAGTAACCTCTAGTAAGTGTCTGTTTTTTCTCTCGGCTACCCCATTTTGTTGAGGAGTATCAACACATGAACTTTGATGAACAATCCCTTTGTTTACAAAGAAGCTTCCTAAGACCTTATTGAAGAATTCTTTTCCATTGTCACTTCGGAAAATTTTTATCTTTTCATTGAACTGAGTTTCAATCATTTTATAAAACTTTTCAAAGATCCCTTTTACTTCCCCCTTTTCTTGCATTAGGTAAACCCAAGTTAATCTCGTGTGATCATCTATAAAACTGACAAACCATTTTTTATTTGAAGTGGTTTCAATTTTACCCCATACATCATTGTGAATTAAGTTGAAAGGTTTAGTGGCAGTATATGTCTTAGCAGGGAAGCTACTTCTCTTATGCTTAGCCAATTCACAAAATTCACATTTTAACAAAGAAGGATTTTCATTGATAAAAAACTTAGGAAACAATAACTTCAGATAATGAAAATTAGGGTGTCCTAATCTAAAATGCCACAACATAAGTTTATTCCTAACAAGGCTGGTTTGAAAGCATACAGATTTTAAAGGTGTACTGTTTTCCAAGAGAAAGAGACCTCCAACTTCTTCAGCATTGCCAATCATCTTCCCCGAGCCCTTGTCCCGAAATACACAAGAATTTGAGTTAAATATAGTCTTACAATTCAGATTCTGGTTAAGCTTAGAAACTGATATCAGATTGCAGGATAGTTTAGGTACATGTAGAACATTTTCAAGGGTTATGAGAGGTGTTAGCTTAACGGTTCCTTTCCCTGCTATGGCTGAAAAAGTGCCATCAGCAATCCTAATTTTCTGATTGCCTGCAGATGGTTTATAGGTAAAAAAAAATTTTGAATCTCCCGTCATGTGGTCACTAGCACCTGAATCTATAATCCAAGAGTCATCCTTCATTTTTTCTATACTAACATAGGCTGAGGGTATAGGTATATTACCTTTTTGGGCAAAAGAACACCTAGGGTTACTATTTTGACCCGTTTGTTTGAGGAGTTGCTGCAAAAACTCTATCTGATCCTTAGTGAAGAGATTCAGTTCTGAAGATGCTTGAGACTGATCCTCTGTATTTGATGTTAAATAGGCCCTTCCTCCCTTTCTTTCCTTGGTGTTCTTCTTCTTCCAATTTGTTGGTTTCCCATGGATTTCCCAGCAAGTGTCCTTAGTATGCCAGTATTTTTTGCAAACTTCACACCAAGGCTTGTTCTTTTCTTCTCTGTTTTCAACCACAAGGGCCGATGATTCCAGGCCCTTTGATCCTTCACCCGCAGCGTCTTGAAGCATCACTCTTCTCCTTGATTCTTCCCTCCTTACCTCTGAGAATGTTTCTCTTAAAGGTGGCAGTGGCTTCTTTCCCAAGATTCTGGATCTACATTCATCATACTCTTTATTCAGACCAGCTAAGAACAAGTAGATTCTCTCATCTTCTTCTTGTTTCTTAGCTTGTACACTGTCTTTAGTGCAATTCCACTCAAGAGTATAACATTGTTCCAGTTCTTGCCACATGGAAACCATCTCGTTGTAAAAGATGGTGACCTCCTTTTCTTCTTGCTTGTTGTTCCAGAGCTTGTTTTTAAGCTCAAAGATCTGAGAAGCATTTTCCAGATCTGAATATGTTTCTTTGACAGCTACCCAAACATCTCTTGCAGTGGGTAGGAACAAATATGGCCTTCCAATAGAAGGCTCCATTGAGTTTAGGAGCCAGGATGTAACTAGGCAGTTTGTTGATTCCCAAGTGATGAATTTGGGATCTTCTATATTAGGTTTTGCCTCACCACCATTTATATAACCTAGCTTACCTCTACCAGCAATAGCAAGCTTAACAGATTGAGCCCATTCTAAATAATTCTTCCCATTCAACCTATGTGATATTGGAAGAATGGAAGTATTATTAGAATCACTGCTGTTACTGCTCATTTTGATGACTGAAGGGACACTAGTAGTACTCCCAGTGATTGTTTCTAAACTCTCAGTACCCTCCCCCTCAGAATCTGATGAATCTTGCCCAATGTTGGCAGATTTCACCATTAATTGGATCTAAAAAATAGGCTCTGATGCCATGTAAGTTTTAGCTACTGCAGACTTGTTATTTGATTGAATGCACAGCTTATTTTCTTCATTCATTTCAAGGGAATATATACAAGTAGGTAGCAACCAGCTAGGATCATAAACAAATAAATCTGAGTTGTTGACAGCATGCTAACAGGCTGTTCTAACTTTAACAGCCTGTTCTAACTTTACACGCTGAAACAGTTGAAAACATTATATGTTCTAGCCTATTCCATCTGTTAGTCCACGGGTGATCAGTGTACTAGGCTTTTAATAAGAGATCGTTTTGTTCATGATGCAAGCTCATTTCTTTGCATGTGCACATGTTGTTCTGGATTAAGTTTTTTCAGCTAAGCCAATATACCTTCGAGGATCAAGATTTTCTCACCACCATTACAATTCTATGTAGATACATGCAAGCAGTGGTGGATGATATTATCTTTAAGAATGTTAATCCGCAAAAGGTAGCTAGATTTCTTCTCCGAAGTAGACAAGTTTTGTGGTGCATTGCATTCTTTTTCTTTTCCTCACTGATGTTATTTTGCTAAATGTCATAGCACCCAAGTAACTGGTGCTTGGACAAAATCTTAAAGGAGTTCAAAGACGTAACAGGCGAGATATTGAATGGTAAGAGTGGATTATGGTATAACCAGTAATGAATTTTGCAAGTTTGCATCATAAAGTTTGACTGTGAAATTACGTGTAGATTCATTTGCTGGGATTACCGAGGAAGCATTAGTAGATTCACTTGTACAACTTCAGAAGGTGAAATCTGTATCCATTGACAACTTTTCCCTTCCAAATTTGCCTTCAACTCCAAATTCTTTTAGAGGTGTACGTGGAAAGACCTCTTCTTTCAGACGCTGGCTGGCTATATGCTCTGATGACTCAATGAAGTATGGACAATCTACATCAATGAGTTCAATGATTTAAACTTCTTTATTTCAATCTTCTAATTATATGTCTGATTTCTGTGCTAGGTATGGGAAGTACAGAGAGATGGTTAATTTCCTTCGAAAGTACCTGGGAGATTTCCTAATTGCCAGCTATTTAGATGTAATACAAGAATCTGGATATGATGCTGTGTACGTGAAGGAAATAGAGGTGATCGTTTTTCTTCAATTTGCTCTTGCTACTAAGCGCATTCCCCATGGTAAACTCATTGGTATGCCATCATATCAAGTTTGCACGCCAGATTTGTCATTATCCAATTGTATGTTCTTTTTCATTAAAAGAAAGAGGAAAAAGGAATGCCCACAGGGCTAGTGGTAAGAGTGCAACCCGTGATGTGTGGTTTTAGCGCACGTCACAGGTTCGGACCCTACTGTAGGCTTTGCCTGGTATTTAAGTAGAGAAGGGTAAGGGGTGGCCCCACTATCCACCGAATTTTGAACCTTGCGCCACTAGCCCGCTGGGATTTCTCGGTCATCATCGGAAAAAAGAGGAAAAAGGAAGCAAACTTTGGTGTTGGTGATATTTAAATCCTTCCAGTGTTTAAAATTTTAATAAGACCATACCAGTGACCTGAAATCCTTTTGCTTTTTACTAGGTTATGATATCATTTTATGCCTCTTTTATTGCATAATAATTACCTTTCATATGGGATTAGATTATGATAGAGGGTTTGCGTTTGTAGTTTGTGCATATGCATTAAGTTCAAAAAGAATCTTATTTTCTTAATTGATTCCTTATGTTATTTGGATTTAGAGGGCAGTACTTCTGAAGACATTGGATTGCTTCTGGAGGGATCATCTTATAAACATGAACCGACTAAGTTCAGCGGTATGGTATTTGCCTATCTGTTTGATAAACTATGCTTTCCTTTGATTGGAAGTCGTATATTGATTCTCCCTCTGGGTTTCTTGGAACAGGTGAATGTAAGGAGTTTTGGGCACAGAAATCCACTCGAGGAGTATAAGATCGATGGTTGCAGATTTTTCATCTCAATGCTTAGTGCAACTAGGAGGCTTACCGTGGAGTCACTCCTGCGCTATTGGTCATCTCCAATGGAGAGTCAAGAGTTATATGTTTAATTATGTCCAGGTATTTCTATTCATTGTAGGTTATCATGTTTTCTCTCCCTTTGCTCCTCGGCTTGTCTGGGACACTCCTCATATTGTTATTACTATACTCTTATTTTTCTGCAAAGTTGGTTGGGAGAATGGGGATGGCAAGAATTAGTTTTCTGAGTCGACATGCTTATTGTTGGTTGTGTTGCTAACTGGTATGTGCGTTATGACTTCTGTATAGGATCTTGGATTCTCATTATTCATCTCCCAGTCTGAGAGATGAATTTTCGGGTCTTATTCCAGCTCAACCTAAGATGTACAAATGGCATGATTTGTGGAGGCATAAGCTGATATGACTGTCAACTCTTCTGTAAGTATCTAAGGCAGCATTTGTGTGATACCCGAACCTTGTCTCCCCCCCCCCCCCCCCCCCCCCCCGCCCTAATTAGTTCTGTTTGAGATCTTTTTGTTGGAGCTCAAGTTAAAGTTACTGTGTCTTTTGAAGTAGGGATAATCTGAAATTGCACCTTGAATAGTTTTGACCACCACCTCATTACATGACAACAGTGGGCTTAGATAAGGGATGTTGAGCAACCTGCACAGGCTAGGTCTGTAGAAATGTGACCACGGAGATTCAGAATAAAAAACTATGGAAGATTCATTTTTTTTTTTTTCGCACTGCGTTGGCTTTGCTAAAATTGTATTGGGTAGAGGGAGTTGAAGAGAGGCCTTTCAGTTCATCCGAAGGCAGTAGGGATGAGTCATCGCAGACGGTCACACCATGCATCATTCTGAGTCATTGCAACAATAAGTCGCAGGGCTTTAGTTGCTCGAGCTGCTTATCTGAAATGTAGAAATTCTGGATGTTCATCCTGGAGCTCAACCGCTTTGTTTATTTGAGTACAAATGATTAGTGAGACAGGTTTTACTCTTCAAATATGCCGCAGAAGATGTTTGTAACATCGGAATAATGTAAGTTATATACTCTGGCATTGTAAATAATGGGGCCTTACGCGGCGCGAATCCGGATATAGTCGGGCTTCAATGCGGGTACTGGACACGGGTGGGAAACCAAAAAAAAAAAATACATTTTCACTATTATTGTATTTTAACATATTATAACAGGTTATTTACCTTACTGTCTAGTTTACGAAAATAGGTGCAGAATACAGTTAACTGTTGTTGCAATGTCACTTTAACCTGGAAAAAATTGCATACTCGATTTTTATTGGCGAGAATGAGCATATTAAGAGACAATATCCACCTAATTATTTAGCGTATGAAGGAGCTTTTGACTAAAATACAAACAAAATTCAATACAATAACAACACTAGCATAACTAGTAAAATTTCGCTAGTAGGGTCTGGGGAGAGTGAAGTGTACGCAGATATTACTTCAGCCCTAAAAAGTGTAGAGAGATTGTTTTTGGGAGACTCTTGACTTAACAGGAGAGCCAATAATATTATAAGAGAAACAAGAGAAAAGGCATAACAACAAAAGATGCAAAGAAAATAACAACATATAAGAGAAACAAGAGAAAAGGCATAACAACAAAAGATGCAAAGAAAATAACAACGAATTAGTGAAAGGACAATATATACAAAAATATGCAAAACAACAATGTGAACACAATATTGACTGTTAACAAACCTAAATCTGACAAACAAAACTCAATAGAAAATAAAAAGGGAAACCCCATCTTAAATTTACTAATTTGTATAGTGAAACAAAATACGATCTACATATTTGAAGATAAAGTTAGATAATAAGAAGTTTAAATATGAGTAGTTCAAGGTGTAATCGAGGTTGACTTTTGAGATAAATTGTGACATATAAAAGACAACTAAATTCAAAAGAAGAGGGGAAAAAAGGAAAATATGCTCCTCCCCTCAATTGAATTTAGCGTTATGATAATTCAGGTTAGTTTCACTAATTTATATCAGTTAAATTAAAAATCTATGTAAGTAATAATTATTTGAAGGTAGAGACTAGAGATAAAAGAAATCAAATATACGAGAAAAAACAATAAGAAGTAATTTAAGAATTGTTGAATTAAGTTTGTATGCAATAACAATTGCTTAAGTCCCAAATAAGTTGAGGCTGAATTAAGTTTGTATAATATCAACTTAATAAAGATTTACACATCAAGTATTTGGCATAAATGGTACAAACTACATATACGGGAAAAAACTTGGTAATGACAAAAAAAAAAAAAAAAACCAATTTTTAGTAATTCACCCAAAAGTTTGTGTAATTTATTTTCGGAGTAGTTCATTTATTCACAATTATAGTAGTTTACGACATCGTTTAGATGCTTCGTTTCCTTTTATTCACCCCCAACGAGTCGCTCAGTTCCGACTTACTAATCTCCTCTCCTTAAACCGGTCGAATCTCGATCCGACTTTGTTCGTGCTCTCTTCGTTTCACATCCCAAGTCTCAAATTACATTCTGGTGAGCGCTCAAAACCCCTTTATCCTCTTACAGTTCCTTTTTATAGTTTTGCAGGATGATTTTTGAATTAATTAGGTATTACAATGTACCTAGGAAAAGAAAAAAATGGGTTTCTTTTCAATTTTACTAGCTCTTTCTAATTGTTGGTTGGTATCTGGGTTCAAACATTTAATTGGATCATATAAGTGTTAATGTCAAGAAGTTAGTGCTTCTATTTTACTGTTTTGGGAAAAAGATTTTGTGAAAACAAAATGGTTATCTCTAAACTGGATAAAGTTATGTTCTTTATAACTCTGATGTCTTAGTTTAGTGAAGATGTTTATGAAAATGGGCGTTTCTGTTTCTTAGAAGCAGTTTTTTTGGCTAGTTTTTTGGTTGTTAAATTTGTGTTCATTTAGAGAGTAAGTTTAAAGATCAATGATACAGTATAAGGCATTGCTGAAATATGAACGGAGCAGAGATAGTTAATGTAATAAAACTGGTTTTAACATGGTGTTGTTATGAAATGGTTGGTGGCAAATGATATGGGTACCTCTAATGTGGACAAATCAGCATTGTTATAGGCTTGCTTGAGGTTCGCCTTAAGCCCTGAAGTTGGGTTACTTTATGCTTGGTGTTTAGCCACAAAGCTGCAACAATCTTGGCACTTTTCTATGCATTTCAGTTTTCACCTTTTACTGGAACTTTGTTTCTTGATCAGTGACAATGTTAGAAATTTTTTCTACTTTGGTATTTAATATGTCTAAAATTAAGCGGAATTGTGAGGAGATGGTAACCCGAGGAGATGGCCTAGCGAAGAGTTGAAGTGACAAAAGGTTTTATGTCTCAACAAAGGTTCGAATCCCAGCAGAGGCGACACGGAGTAATTTCTTTCCATCTACCTAAGCTTTGATAGGTAGAGTTATTAAACTTGTGTTGGTGGGAGGTGCAAGTACCTGATGGTTTTGTCAAAGTGTGCGCACATTAGCCCAGACCGCAATCATTGTTAAAACTAAAGAAATAAAATTCTGAGGAGAGGGCTGCTTCACTTTGTTAGAAACCACTCAAATGATATTTTGTTTTTTTGATCGGTAACTGTTCTTTTTAGCATATGTTCTGTTGATCAGAATTATTCACGTTGACTAATAGTTTATAGGATAATCGCTAAACCATTTTTGTGTAGTAATTAGTGAACTTTTATATTCTCTCACATACTAAGAATCAAAGAGAGTACACAAAGTAGTCATTAATGTGCTAAGATTATGATGGACAAAAATATTCGCATTTCCACTATGTTTCAGCCCCGAGCAGCCATCGAAAGCAAAGAGATCAGCTTTCTCCGCCAGCGGCTTATGTAGTGGTCGGCCTTATAAAGCTCGCTAAGCCTCGCTTCCCTCTCCCCTTCACTTATTAATTAAGTGGAAAATAGACTGAGAAGATAGAAGAAGATCTTTTAAGCATCGGTTGCGACATCGAATGAGACTTATCCAGGGAGCAAAGACTCCGGTTGTCTTTCGTCTTTGAAGAAGTCAAACGCAGCCTAGAAAGAGGCTAACCCCCTCCTCTATGAAGCAGAGAATGATCGATCGAAGACTGAGAAGATAGAAGAAGATCTTTTAAGCATCGGTTGCGACATCGAATGAGACTTATCCAGGGAGCAAAGATCTGGATGTGAAGGAAACACAAATGCGGGATATAGCTTCTTCATCTAAGTGTTTTTTCCCATGTATTTTTGTATTTAACAGTATACAACTTTTCAATTACTGATTATCAAATACTATCACCCCAATTACTGATAATCAAATATATCACCCAGCTTCAATTTATTATATGCACTTCAACGACATGCTTGTGGGTGGAGAATATAACCCAGTACCAGTTCATCTCCTGCGTTGACTATTTCCTCAGTATACTAATTCCATAAAACATAAAAGTTAGTTTAAAAATAAGGATTAATGTACATTGTTGTCTGTTAATTATTTTTAATCGTTAAATGTTATAAGTCATGCTATTTCTAAGGTTGCTTCTAGCTTGCATGATGTCGATCTTTCCTGATAATACCTTGAAAGTTTTAAATGAATTGGAACTTAGTTGTGAATTCCAACAGCGCTGCTTCCAGTACCTCTTTCTTTTCTTTTGACGTGTTTCCTTTAAACAATTCATCAGTCTGACTGTCTTTTTCTTTTGTGCACCTGAAGTCCATGGCTGGACCTGGGAGTTCGATGCTGTATTCTTTTCTTCTGTTCATCGCAACACTCTCTTTGCAAGAAGTGTATAGAGGGAAATTAGCATCTTCAGAATTGTATACCATTCTTGGAGGGTTCACTAGTTCTCTCATCTTCATTTTGCTGCTAACGGTGAGAAAAATTACTCCTCGTATTAGGAAGTGCTGTGTTAATGTCTCAAAGGGCAGTCACTAAACTATTGCCAGTCTATTAAATTTTGTTAAAATTTACAATGTCTGTATTCCTCTACAATAAAGCTGTATGCATTTTGATGTATGCTCTTCTTGTAGAAATTGTTCTACTCATTCGCAAATGTATGTGGAGCTTACTTTTTTCTCCACCAGCAAGCTAACCAGATACAACCTATGAATATAGATACAAGCTTTATACTAAACAGTGACTGAGCTTAATTGCACACGTTTTCAGTGTGCTCTCTGTTTTCAGCTGTTGGGAGACCGAACTTGAAGGGAAGAAATTAAGAAGTAACCTTTCCTCCCTGACATCTTGTGGCAGAAATTTTTATTTTAGTTTTAGAGATCAATTCACTTTCCTGTTGTATCATTTTGCTGTTAGATCCACTGTAGTCTACACTGTTTTTTACATAGTCTAATGACTGTCGTGCATTTTGTGGCTGGACATACTTAAGTATCACATGTTGCTTTGCTAGAACAGTGTATACCAAGCTATTATGATATTGAGCTTGACTTGGTGTTACTGTGCAGTTCATTGGAAACTATCAAGAAACATGTGGTGTAAGGAGTGGATGGGGTGCTGGTGAGTGGGATATATTTTGAATTATCCATTGTCATTTCGATCAATTCTGTTAAAGATCTAAATAGCTTTCTGACATCCATCTTGCTTATGCTGTCTGTGCTTTGATATTCTAAAAGTACAAATAAAAAAAGATATTAGTTTCTGAGATGTAGCATTGGAGTTATTGTATATTTTATTAGCATATTTATTTTAATATTCAATCCCATATGTATAAGTCACTTGTTAACTGATAAATGCTAACTTTTTTGGAGCATATATCCTGCATTAGTAGAGAGATACAGCAGCAGTATGGGTGAATTAATTTTTTAATCTGTCTATCTGTCTGTTTCATTGCAGTTATACTTGCAGAGGTAGTTGCTCTTATTGCTGCTAGCACTGTTCATCGAGTCTGCATCACAACATGGTAATGATCTAAAAGCTACCATCTAGTTACCAATATTAAAGAGATTTATGTTTATTATACCTCACCTACAACTGCTGATCTTACATCGTTGCTGTTTTGATGCTAATCTATCATCTCCACTTTCCTTTCTCTTTACTCTTCTCTTCGTTTATATGCCAGACTGTCATTCTCATCAACAGCTGATCCAAAAGAATTTAGGCTTGTATATTGGTTAATGAGCGGAGTCAAGCTCGACTTCCTTTCTGAACAAATGTCCAATCTATCTACTGGCATTCCATCACCGTAATATGTGGGTAGTAAGTGGGATGTTAAGCTAGTCATTCAATTCCACATGCACAACTCCTCCCTCTGTCCCATTTTACGCGTCATACTTTCCTTTTTAGTCTATCCCAAAAAGAATGTTATACTTCCTTATTTAGAAACAATTTTAACTTTAAATTTCCTACTTTAACCCTTACTAAGATGATTTAATGAGATGATTCTCAACCACAAATATGTATGGTTTGCTTTGGACCACGAGTTTCAAAAGTCTTTCTTTCTTAAACTTCGTGCCCAATCAAACATCGCCACATAAATTGGGACGGAGGGAGTATGTATTTAGCCGATTACACGTCTTGCCATCTCTAATTGCATATGCAATTTCAAATCGTGCTTAAATACCGGCGAACAAGCCCCAAGCTTTTCTCCCAAACCAAAGAAGCTCATATAAAATGAGGTGAAAGGTTGGACAACTTTGACCTTACTTATCTTCCTGTAAATAACTTATCTGTGAAAGTACTTATCAACAACAGCGCCAACGACGACCCAGTAAAGTCCCACTAGGTGGGGTATGGGGAGGGTAGTGTGTACCCAGACCTTACCCCTATCCCCCTATCCCGATGGGTAGAGATGCCGTTTCCGATAGACCCTCGGCTCAGGAAGCTGGAAATAAAACAAGAAAAGAAGAAAAGACAATTCATCAGTAATGTCACAATAACCGTAGACATAATGACAACACCCTAAAAAACCCATAAAATAGATGATATGCAATAACAATAACCCGCAACTAAAGTCCAAAACTGTGGGAAAAAGTAAAATTAGTGTGAATTCTACATTAAACACAAGCCATCTAAGACCATCCTACTCGAACTCGCCTCGCCCCTGTAATGGAAAAGGAGAAACTCGACTACTATTCTATCCTACAACCCTAATGCTCGGCCTCCAAGCCTCCTATCAAGGGCCATGCCCTCGAAAATCTGCAATCGAGCCATGTCCTGCCTGATCACCTCTTCCCACTACTTCTTAGGTCGTTCTCTACCTCTTCTCGTACCTACTACCGCCAGCAGCTCACACCTCCTCACCGGAGCATCCAAGCTTCTCCTCCGCACGTGCCCGAACCATCTAAGTCTCGCTTCCCGCATCTTGTCAATGTGTTTTGATTAGCTGGAAACAAACCTCTTTTCTTATTGAGGAATCAAGAAATTACAAGGAAACAGAAATTTGCATTATGTTTAAAAGCTCGAGCAAAACCCTCTGCTGGTTCAAGGCAGTTGCTCGCATTTTATATTATCAAAACCCGAGTTTCTGTGATTTTTGCCCGTTGAAGAATTAAAGAAGAATGTTATCATTGCTTATAGATCTGTCAATTGCTACTGCACTGTCTGTCCACTGGTTCTTTCTTTTTCCCTTTTTCCCTCTTTCCCTCCTTAGCATGGCTAAGTGGTTCCTTGATGAACCGTGTACCAAAGCATCTTGCAGTTTTGTTTCTTTACACTTGTTCTAACAGGGAGAGCCCAAGTTCTACTGCTTGCCCACTTGATTGATTATAAAAGAAGGTAGAGAATCACCAAGTAGACTCTTGCATCTAATAGGAAAACCAGTAATAAATTGTAAACACGTTATTGTCAGATTGCTGTAGTCTTAATAATATATTTTCATTAGAGTAGTAACTTTGACGTGGCAGATATTTTGGTGTGGCGAATTTGGATCATTGATTGGTTCATTATGTCACATCTTGTCATGAACATGCATACAGGACTGACTGCGTGGTCTGATTGGGTGTTTTTGGATCTTAATGCAGCTTCTTGTTCTCAGCCGCATTGCTGTACGAGGTCAACAAGCTCTCAGGATTGATGGTCTCTAGAAGTGAATCTAGAGGCAAAAGGTACTAATGTAATTTTTGGCCTCCAAGGCCTGGATGGTTGGAGCCATTTGCTTACGGTTGCACTTTTCATAGTTATGTTATTAAGAGGTGAGACAAATATACGAGAACTTGCGGAATGATATTTTAGACGAAATCATGAGGATTTTATATTCACTGCAATCTTGGTAATTTGTAGGTTTACTGGACTTGATTATTTTAGTACTTTTGTTGAGCAACTTAAAAGTTGGCATGATGAGTTTTGTGGTGAAATTCCCCAATGTATTGGCGTTTATACGGTATGCAATTTTCAGTCTCACTCAACGATTAAAGAAATGTCACATACAACTGAGAGAGAATACATTGAATGACGAAAAAGAGAGCAACTGGCCCTCAATTACATTAAGCAAAATGCAAATCTGTTATAAAACATATATAGCTTTATAAAACAAAGCAATTCACTACTCCCTCACTTTCTAATTTTAATGTCACTCTTCTAAATGTTTCAAAACTTGACAACTTTTACTATTACATTAAAGTTTCGTCATGCTTTTTCCATTCATAAAATTCAAACATCAAAACACTTTTAAGCTTCACACAACTTTTAAATGATCAAACATTTACTCAGTACTGTTTTACACATTTACCCTATAAATTTTTTCTTTTGGTTGGGTTGCTTCAGATAGACTGATCTGTAAGAGTCTATCATATAAAAAAAATGAAATAGAGGGAAGTAACATCGCATTGGGCTAGTTTTTGTGTCGCCCATACCGGATCCCACATTATTCTAACAAAAAAGAAAAAAATTGTAGGTCTAGTGTTTCATTTTTTATGAGTACTAAGTGATCTTCTTAGCTTAAAAGAGAAACTAAATTAGATGGCGTGTGCGAGATCTTTATGTAGAGTTTCGGTAAATGTACGCCCTACCACTAGGGGTGTTCAAATTGAATCGGAAAATCGCACGAAACTGAAAAACCAAATCAAACCGATTAAAAAATCCGACTAGGTTTGGTATGGAGTAAAAAAATCCGAATCAAACCAACATATAAATATATAAATTTTATTTATATTTTTAAGACATTGTATTGATTTTTCTTTAGAAAATATAAAAATATTTGGGATCCTCTCGTGTATTAACCTTGAAAGCGTACATTAACGAAAAATTATTGTTAGACGATTAAGAAAATAACTACCATGTGTTACTAAAAAATTTCTCCCATTAGAATATTTTAATAGATCATATGTTTGTAAATGTTTTCTATATTTACTAAACAGATATTCAATTATCAAAGTTTTATCTATAATTTTAATAACGTAAGATTGAAATAATATTCATGTAACAAAAAAACACGAAAATTCAAAAAATCCGACAAAACCGAACCAATACAAACCGATATAATTGATTTGGTTTGATTTTGATAAAAAATCGAACCAATCCAGTCCATATACACCCCCACCCACCACTTATTTTTAATGATGTCGGGTTGTCTAAACTTAACTGAGCACCAATATTTGCCACCGCCAAAGGTTGCGCGTGGGTTGACCGGTATCGCAGCTGGAGAAAATTCAACGGTTGTTCATTATAGCTGGACTAGTCAAAGACATGTAACAGACTTCTGAAATTCGACCAACCAAGAAATACATATCCCCCCCATCCCCCCCCCCCCCCCTCAAATTTTAAAGTTTAATGACTTTTTTCATTTGATCTTCCTCCACTTTTTGTGTAATGAAATCCAATCCCTTTGCTCATTGTAAAATATATTCACGTCCAAACAAACTCCTTAAACACAATAAAAATTTATGACACTTATGTAGGTATATTCAAAGTTGAATCGTAATCGATATTCCAACTGTGAAATTGGCTTATTGATGAACAAACTAAAATTTAGTAGTTAACTGTTTACCGATACGAGGTGGATTATTCAATTTCATTATCGGTTTAATCATTAACTCGTTAAGAATTATTACTACGTATATTTCTACCTCTATCTATATAAAGTATCTTTTAGAAATCCCATTGTCAAGTAATCTACTTATATGCATATTGAAATTCTTGAGTTGTATCACTTTTTATGATATTTTTTAAACCAGCAACCATGATAGAAAACTCATGTTCATCTGTGAATTTTGTTTGTGAAATTAGTTGGTTGATTGAAGAGGTTTCCTCTTGTTTAGCTCTCTTGTTGACCTCTGCATGGTTGAAAATATGAATACGTTGGTCTTTGGCTTTCAGATAATTTTCTGGTATTTGACTTCTTTGCTTTATATGCCAGGGGAAGAATGTACATCAACATGGCCTAAGTTAAAACTCAACCAATGTCTAATAAGTTAGATATTGAAAATTAAAACTCAACCGATAGATTTGTGACATTAAAAATCTTTGTTTTTGTTTCATAAGTGATGACTGAACTAGTCTTCACCTGCATGTGATATTTATCATATAGCTGATCGATAAGCGGCTGATAACCTTTAAATTGATATCGAACCTACCGATATCTTATCAGTTGACTAGTGGATTAACACATTTGAAAATTGCTAACTGATAATTCAAATCATCAAGCACAACTGATTCGCACGATAAACAGTCCTACATTTATGTGTGGAATTAAAATAAAGAAACTTAACGGAAAAAATACATAAATTACCATATAAACTTGTCTGACCTCAACTTCACGGTATCTTTTTTCCCTATCTTAAGTTATACCTAATCTATTCCAACAACACCAACTCAAAAGAAAATAAAAGTTTAATAATTTTTTGACGACAAATAGCTAATTGACTAATATTGGTAGCATTTGGCTAATATTGATAATATTTGGTGGAAGGTCTATCAGAAACAATCTCTTTGTCCTCCAGAGAGGGATAAGGCTGCGTACATCCTACCTATCCGATACCCCACTTATAAAATTACACTCGTTGGGCGGACATAACTGGTAGTTCCCATTTTAAGTTTAAGTTGGAATTTTGTTCTCAATTTCACAAACGCTGATTAAATACCTTATTTACAGACGAAACCCACGAAAGAATGCTCACCAAATCCTTTCTAGCTTTAATTTGTGTACAAATCTTTACTAGAAAATAATACTAGTAAACAAGAGGATTGAGAGGAAGAAAAGGTCAAAATAAGACCAAGACACGAAAATGACAAAATTGATTTTTAACTTATGTCTGCCATATGTGCAATTTTTTCTGACCTTTCAAGAGCCCTCAGCCAGTCCGCCTGGTGTACTAAGCTCCCACTATGCTCAGATTTCAAGGAAGGTTGGATCATAAAGGTTTATCATACGCAACTTTACCTGCATTTCTCCAAGAGGCTATTTTCACGGCTTGAACCCGTGACCTCCTGGTTCCATGGCAACAATATGTTCAAAAATAAGTTTTCTATGTATGCATAAACCTTGATAAGTTGGTACTGCTGCTGCTAATTGAACTATCTCTGAATCTATAACTATGTAAGGAATATGATTCAAATGACTCAAAGCCAAGGGGCAGTGGCCTATCAGGTAATCTTGGAATGTCAATGTCACCCTCAAGCATTTTCAAAGCATCTTCAATTGTTGGTCTTAGAGCAACCATAACATGAGCACAAAGTATACCAACATGAACAAATCTCTCCATTACTATCTTTGGCCCTTCCTCCCTTATTGACACCTCGAAAACGCGTTCTACATTTCTCGATTTGACCATTGTCCATGCCCAATCAGTGATCAACAATGCAGAAGAATTCGACGCGTCAAGAACCCTCCTTCCACTCATGATCTCGAGGATCACAATGCCAAAGCTATAAACATCGCTCTTCTCTGTCAACTGCCCATATAGCGCATATTCAGGTGCTAGATATCCATATGTACCAGCCACCCTTGTTGTAAGATGAGTTTGTCCTTCTTTGCTTTGCTTAGCTAATCCGAAATCTGCAACTCTTGCCTTCATATCCATGTCCACGAGTATATTTGTGGCCTTTATATCGCGGTGGTAAATTGAAGGTTTGATTCCATAATGCAGATAAGCGAGCCCTTTAGCCACATCGATAATTATGTTCTTTCGTTGAGGCCAAGATAATCGTTTCGTTCCAGCGTTGAATAGATGATCATCTAAGCTACCATTTTGCATGAAATCATACACCAAGTATCTCCCTTTACCATTCAAATCATCACTTGTGACACAAAAACCTCTTAAAGGAAGAAGATTTCTATGTCTAATCTTGCTTATAATCTCTGCTTCATTAATAAACTCTTCATCACCCTTACAATCCATATCAAGAATTTTCTTCACAGCAATTAATGTACCATCAGAAAGTTTCCCTTTATAGACAGTTCCACTTCCTCCTTGACCTATCATATTCCTTTGAGAGAATCCATTTGTGGCTTGTTCAAGCTCTCCTACTTGAAACCATTTAGCACCAGTGTTAGGCAAAATTTGGGATCTAACACTAGTCACATACCCTTGATGTAATGCATCTTGCTTTCTCTTTTTATCCCATTTTTTGTAAATAATAATAATACTTATAGCACCCAAAATCCCAAAGAAAGCACCTAAAAATCCGAAAACCAATTTTAACAGAGTGTCTCTGTTAAGATTGCGCGATCTTCTTGCCTTGTTAGCCAAAGGCAAGGCAAGAACACAACTAGCAGTTCTTGGATCATTAGGTCCAAATTCATTAACCATAGCAGCAGCATAAAGGACAGTGAAATAGAAGCATCTATTAGTCGTAGTCGAATTCGGATTCAATGAAACTAAATAACTGTTTATCTTCAACCCAGCATCAACACACAAACTACACCTAGTAAGTCCACCAAGATCACCAGTACAAGATGAGTCAAGTAGACTATTTGAACCAACTTTTTCCATCCAATCTTTGATTTTGACAATCCCTCCACAACTCGAAGGGCTAACGACGAATTCATTAGTGTCATTCATGCACTGAGAGACAAAAGATTGAGAAATGGACATGGAAGAAAGCTTGGATTTGAAGTCTGAAACACACGAAACAACAACATTTTCGTTCGGGAGATAAAACATGGATGTTTCTTTGAGGTGTTGAGCGAGTCCTATGCCAAAAAGACTACGGAGAGTTTGGCAACAGCTCTTTTCTAAAGATACTTCTGTGCATAAAGAAGTGTCCCATTTGCAGGTTTCTATGTAATCAAAGTTTATTGGACATGAAGAAGAATTCAAAGCGTTGGAGAAAGGAAAAGAAAATGAGATAAAGAAGAGCATATAAGAGAGAAATTTGGAGTTGAGTTTCATGGCTATAAATTGATTTGTCCAAAGAGTTCGTTTAATCACTTATAGTTTGGGTTATATAGTAACTAAAGGAGATCAAAAATGGTTGGCGCACGTGGTCAATTTTGCATGTTTTAATTGAAAGAGCTGTAGGTGGACTTTGGAAAGTTTGGTCATAGTCAACAAAATGTCACTAGTGCTTCTTTAACATATTAAATAAATAAAATAACATAAATAGAGAAATATACATGACAGGTCAGTTTTTAAAAAATATTTAAGAAAATGTTAGCAATTTTTATATATTACATAAAGGGAAGATTTTTTTACATTTAAAGCATATTTTAAAAATAACCAAATAATTAATTACTAAGGCAAAAGGCACAAATCATGGGATTTGTGCAATTTCACATTCTCTCTCATCATTAAAAGAAAACAGATGCACTCTTTCTTCATAGTATCTCGTTCATAATATATAATTTACAAATAAATATATAAGTAGTAGTATTTATCCTACTCATATAAGTAAATATACATGAAGTCCATAATAAGTCAATATATAGAGTATTACAAATAATATACCTAATTTATTCTAAGATTATACATTATTGTTAATGATACATAATGATATCCCTAAGATTATTTATTATACTTGTTTTATTGTAAATTACCCCATAAGTAAGTGAATAGGCGTGCATGGTTTATAAATAATATACCACAAATATAATCTTATATTTTTTTGCTATATAAATTTTTATAATATACAAGATGTATAAGTAAAAAAAAAAGGTTGTATAATAGAGATAAAGCTATAGATTTTATACCAAAAAATATTATTTTTGCTAGGTTTTAATGGTGAAAAAGATCCCTCCATGTATCGAGGGAATCATTGCAATAAATAAAAAACGTACAAGCGTGATTCATGGTCTACGTTTCCATTACGGACTGGAATGTAAATTTTTTGTTGCTACTTTTGTTAATTCATTAATGCTATTAATATTACGTAATATTTTATTAAATACTGGACAGTTTTGGAAGTCTGACTGTTGTCTGTGCGGAGCCAAGATTTCAATTTATGGGTTCAAGATTCTAGTTCTTTGAATTTATTGGGTTTTAATTAATTTAATAATTAGTATGTATTCAATGAAATTTTTAGGACAAATATAAAGTTTGGACTAAAGCTACTGGGTTCGGCCGAGCCCGTAGCCGAAAGGCTGGCTCCGCCCCTACATCCGTTCACTTTTGCTTGGTATATTTTGACTCTTCACGCTCATTAAAAAATAATAAATAAAGTGTATAATTTACCATGATACTCATATTAATCGACACATATTTTATTGGATTTGAGAAAATGATTTGAAATGAACAATAAATACCGTGCATATAATAGGAAAAAAAAATTTATATTCTTTTGATATGAATTTATTTTTAATATACATGCGAATTAAAAGTAAACGAACGAACGAAGTATATAACTAATTTGATTCCCTATACTATTATTATGTTACTTGTATTAATTTTTAGAATATTTTATTTTCACGCGTATTAATGCCAACTTCTTGATCTCGTTGATAATTTAAAAATGAAAAAGCTGTAGACATGTCCATCCTCAACAAACCAACCCGTAATCACAAGAAATCATTTAAATATGTAAGCCTTGGTTGGTTGTGGACTTGTGGTATTTCTGCTTATAATATTCTAGATATGTTAAGAAATTAAGCTCAAAATAATAATATAAAATATAAAGCTGGGAATGAAAAAGATGATGTGGCACTCCCTATGATCAGCATTAGTATTTATCTATTTTTCCCTTTTTCCTGCAATTTATTAACAAAAAAGAATAGGTTCGGAAGAAGAATAATGGTTTTACATCTGAAGGGTCACATTGGTAAACGTAAAACGCTAATAGGAAAGGTCACATTGGTAACGTAAAATGCTAACCGTTATACTTCTGAAAAGTCAAACTCAAATTAATTGCATTTAGTTTATGCTTCCAAATATAATGGCCAGATCTTTCACCGTCTTTCTTCTTACTCCAATATATTTACCCATAGAAAGTGCATCAATTCTAAATGTACACCGCAGTATAGGTATGTCTCCTTATTCTGTCTTGCTCTTCTTATCATTAACAATAATGTGATTGCTTGAATTAAAGTATTACTATTCTTCTTTGTATGTAGTTTTGGTTTTGCAAAAATGAGAGATGTGCTCACCACCGGCCGGAAGTAAAACCTCGCGGCAGATGGCCGCCTCAAGATTCCCATGCTCATGACGTCTTGATGTCTATAAATATATGCGATCATGTACACATACATCCCATTTGAAAATTTAACTGTTGAAGGAAAAATTAATAAAAACAAGAGTTTGCAGTTTCATTCTTTGTCTTCAATCTATTTTCTGTGCATTTTGACACAACATGAATACATCAGACTAACCACATATGATAGATAATATCTCTCTTCCCTTTTTTAATCTTAGTTTTTTCATTTATTTTCTTCCTAGCCTATTTTAATTTCATGATCTGAAACCCTTTATCCTCCTCAATTTCTGCCATGTTATAATATATATGATTAACTGAAGGTCTTATTTGAAGAAAATTCTGTTCTAAAGGACTAATAAGTTATCCAGAATGACAATTGTCCTCCGCCTAATTCTGTTGGAACAATATAATTGATAAAAAAGAAGTTATAGAAGTTCAAGAAAAAATTGTAAAGTTAGTGGCATATATGCAGATATGCAACTCACTTGACAATTGGATTAAAAATAGATATCTCCAACTCACTTAACTCTCTCTCCCACCTATCTCACCCTTTTTTGGATAAGATTTATCGTAAACTGTGTTTTGTTTTTTTGTCATTGATGCATTCACACAATTATTGGCACTAGAGGCGGGTTTAATTATTCTATGGCCATTATATTTTTAAAGTATTCATATTTACTTTTTTTTGCAATTTAATATAATTTATACATGATTTTATATGCTTTGCAATAAAAATACTGAATTTAAATAATTCGGTATAGTAACACTAGATCCGCCCCTAAAAGGTAGAGTGGCAGTTGGAAAAAATGGAATATGACATATAGTGGTAAATTGCTATTTGCTTTATTAAAGTTTGCTCTCTTCTTTTTCTCAATTTTAATTGAATAATTTTTAACCTTAATCTTTTTATTCTATAACTTTAATGTTGTGTATTTTGGAGCAAAAAAAAAAAAAAAATAAGGTAATATATCAGTTATGGCAGGCGAGCCAAAAATCAATAAGTTCTTGCTGTACTTGTGCGCGATTGAACACATCGGAATTCAGAAATATCAATAGGTTAACTTTGTGAGAATTATATTTGACTTTAATTTTTTTTTGTTTGGAATGAATCAATCGTAAAACTTCAAATTAACAAATTAGAACTAAAACTTTGTGAGAATTATATTTGACTTTATTTTTATGAGATGGACTCACGTGGAGTGTGATCAATATTCTGGCTAGATCATAATTAGAAGTTAAGTTATGTTGTATGTTATAAGACTTCCAAATCTCTTTCGTTCGTGATTAGATAATTGAACAAAGAGAGATAGTACATGTTTGCTAGGTGTATTCATTAATGAAAACTTCCAAAACCTATCTTTATGAAATCGTATTGTATTCACTACTTTTCAGATAATACATTTGTGAATAAATATTTGAATGTTGATTGATAACTAGGAAGCCATCAAAGATTTCTTCATGTGTTGATCCTCTAAATTATGGTGATTGCTGAAATACATATACATTTGGGTGTCGGCAGAAAAATTTGTATCTAAAATTTCTTTAGCTGATGATATATATTGCATTGTTTTTTATACATACAAGACGAGATGGTTCATTCAAAATTTTTGGCATTGAAAAATGAATAAAGCACGCACCCAATGACTTCCCTGAGCTGTATCAACTCATTAATGCTTTGAATTCCTTTACTTGCATACTATTGTTATGCTTTGGGGTCTCTTTACTTGCTTTAAGTGCAGAAGAAAGAAAAAGAAAATTTGTAAAAAGTAAAATATCCTCATGTGATGAATTAAAAAATTTTAGTTAAAGTAAGTGATAGTAATAAGATGGATTTAAACATGAAATCTACTCCATATTTGAACTTAAGTACAAAATGCTTTTAATACTAAGATATCAGGAAAAAATAATTTTAGTTTTATTTTTACGATCGCGCGAAGCGTGAATAATTTTACTAGTTATTTGTAAAGAAGATTTACAACAATATAAAGAGAAAGGGAGAAGAGATCATGGAGGCGTAGAAGTTACTCTGCTCCTCAAATGTATAGCTAGACTTAGTAGCGGAGGCAGGATCTTTAGAAAAGGATTCAAAAAAATAATTATAGTTAGAGGTAATTAAACTTATGAACGTTGGAAAGATTTTGGAACTCCTTGACCACTAAGCTACATTTTTACGCTGTGTTAAGGAGGTTCACAACTTAATATATAGAGATAAAAAACAGATTCAGCCTTATATATATAGTGTAATTTTTCGACGAATCGGAGTTCGAGTAAACTTTTTCCCGCTCCCCTAAATCCGCCCCCTAGACTAGAAAATAAATTATGCATTATCATAATTTTGAACTAAGAGGTCATGAACTTTTAGCTAGTTTTTCATGTTACCGCCAAGAAGAAAAGCACCTAATTACTGTTGGACGTTTCAGTTGTGCTTCCTTCCAAACTTCCTAACCACAAATAAAAACTCGGACAAGCAAAAATCTAGTGAATACTCTTTTCTACCTCTGGGGCTTGACAGGAAATGAAAGCTCTGAAATGAATTAAAGGAAAGTTTTAATGTCCACCGAAAACACTTGCTGAGTTTCGCTAAGTATATCATCTGTTTGCAATCAAGGAATTACACTTGGACAAGTGATTCTACTAGTATATTATGACCATCCAAAATTCACTATAGGTCGTGATGGTGCCTAATACTGCCGTCAGACAAGCCAACAGTGATTTATCAACTGAGTTACTCATTTTATTACTTTTGAAATCATAATTTCTATTAATTAAATGGTATGAAATAAAATTTACAGGGTGAAAGAATAAAATTTTGTAAACTACCATATTAATACCTTGTAGGAATCCCTAAAATCCGGTGCCACAAGTGCATGAACAATCAACTAGAAAATATAAATAAATACAACATTTGTATGGAATACAAGTTAGACAGGAGAATATAAATAATGTTGATGGAGACTTTGTACGCTGCAGATCGTAACAAGCAAGTGCAGCTCAACGTAAAGTCATCGCAATAGCCGCGCCTTTGCACGTAGAGGACTACCAGAAGCATATATGTATTCCTGCACAATAAGTGCATCAAGTGCAACATGAGTACGTAAATCAATGGGTACCCAGTAAGTACTTAGCCTAACCCTAGAGAAGTAGTAACGAGGGATCGACATCGACACTTACTAGTGGTCCAATAAGATAGATACATTAAGAAGTAAACAGATATAGGTCAGAGGAAACAAACGAAATAACAAGTGTAAATAGAGGGTACATTAATCCTTTGCTCGACCGCAAACTCAAACTCTCGATTAGCACTTACCTCCTTAATCGGATTGTCTATATATAATGGACCAAACTAAATAGATAGTCATAATTCAGATTAGAAAAATTACCAGAAACACTGACTTCTTGATAAATATTAAGCATGCTTCTATAAGAGTATTTTATAGAAATATCGAGGCGTACGACCAGATCCCATCTTAATCAGGTGCATAACTATTGATACGCCTATTGTATTATATTGCCGAGGCGAACGACCCATCCCATGAGAGTGTGATACATAATCTTTAAGGACCTACCTCAGTAGGTCGTGATAATTTAAATCCGGAAAAATTACAGATACAATAGCTTCTTGTCAAATATTATGCACGATTCCATAAGAGTATTTTACAGAAATGTTGAGGCGCATGGCCCGATCCTATCATAGTTTGTGCACTATCGAGGGTTGAACGACACGAACCATAGATACATCTATTATACTGTCGAGGCGAGTGTCGAATGGCACGAACTATAGATGTATCTATTACACTGCCAAGACGAACGGCCCGATTCTATTAGAATAAGAATCCTTAACGGGTCCTTGACCCCACTCAAGAATAAACGTGTAAATTATGAACTTTAAGAAAGATTTTCGATGAAGATGCACAACACAAGAGGAATTCGTAAGGGGAGCATAATTATTCCGCGACAACATAAAGCTCATCAAAACTCTACAATAGCAAGTCTATCACTATATGGAATTTTGGTCTCAAGTCATAATATAAAAATAAAGGAATTTAATAGGCAAGGAATAACTCAAATAGTACAGTTATAGCATGGCGTAAACCGAAGTCTACCCGGATATATCATGATCTAGCTACGTAGGAATTCTTATCACATCGTACGTACGTAGCTCCTGTAACAAGTAGCACATATCAAACACATCACCTAGGGGTAGTTTTCCTCTCATATAGTTAGACAAGAGATTTACCTCGCTCTGAAGTACCATAACCGGCTTAAACGACACTCTATGAGCTCAAACTAGTGCTCGTCGCCCTCAACTAGTCAAACAATGTGCAAACCAATAAAAATATACTCTAATGCTCGTAATAAATCAATTTATAACAATTTTCAACTCCACTAAAAAAGTCAATAAAGTTAACCCTATGGCCCATGTGCCCAAATTCTGAATTTTTTAAATATAAACTTTATCCATAGCACTACGAACTCAAATATATGATTTATTCCAAAGCTCGTGTCCAATTTCGTGGACAAAATTCAAAAATATCAATTTTTAGGTTTTTCTTCAAAGTCCCAAATTTCTACTAATTTTCATGTTTAAATCCATATGTACACCATGTATTTAACTCACAGTATGCAGGAGTTACTTATTCGCGTTCACGCCTATTACACCGCGTTCACGTAGGTCAAAAGTCTTCTACCCCGTTTTCTCCATTTTTTTTTTGTTTGCGGTTGGCCTTCCACGTTCACGAAGCACTGCCAGTCCCACCTACGCGTTCGCAGGCCCGTCTTCGCGTTCACGTAGGGAATCAACTGCCCCCTCCAATTCCTTCTTCGCAATCGCGGGACAATCTTCGCGATCGCGAAAAACACCAGAACACTAGCAACAATAAAATAGGGAAAAATGGTCTGAAACCATTCTGAATCACACCCGAGGGGACCCCATCCAATCACACAAACCAATCCCCTGGATCTTCTTCAGCCGCGGGAAGACTTGGTTCTGTCGAAGAGCTAACATCCTTTCCAATGTCTCCGCCGTAAAAAGGAATGTCCTCCATTAAAGAAAGCAGCCAATCGAGGGAATCGAGAAATAGAATGGTCCAAGTAAAGAAAAAGTTCATAAGAAAGGAAGCAATGAAAAGTACTACCAAACCAAAACACGAAGTGAACCTGCTCGAGGCTTCAAATCATACCATACAACATCAAAACTAGGAATCGACGATCAAAATCCTTCTTTAAATTTCAAACTTCCAAACTTCGACAAACGCATCTGAATCATATCAAAACATTCTGGAATGATGCCAAACTTTGCATACAAGTCATAAATCATGGTACGAGCCTATTCCAAGGCTCAGAACCCCAAACGGACATCGATAACACCAAAGTCCACTTCAAACCAAACTTATGAATTCTAAAACTTCTAAAATGCTAACTTTCCATAATAGGCACCGTAATGCTCCCGGGTCATTGAAAACCTGATCAGAACGAACACCTACGTCCAAAATCATCATATGAACCTGTTGGAACATTCAAATCCCGATTCCGACTTCGTTTGCTCCAAGTCAAACCTTGGTCAACTCTTTCAACTTAAAGCTTCTGAATTTAGAATTTTCCATCTGGATCAACTCCGAACCTTCCAAAATTCAACTCCGAACCTTCCGAAATTCAACTCCGGCCATGCATACAGGTCATAATACATGAAATGAAGCTACTCAATACAGGTCATAATACATGAAATAAAGCTACTCAAGACCTTAAACCGCCGAATAATGCGTTAGAGCTCAAAACGACCGGTCGAGTCATTACATTTCTTAATTTCATGTGTTTTGCCAAGCTTTTTAGGGGGATAAAAGTGCTTTTGGATAGAAACAGGAGTAATTTTTGATAAGCAGAAAAAAGTACTATTCTATAAAAAAGTGAAAGTGGTTTTAAATGCAATAATAGTTTTGAACTTTCCTTCTTCCCAAAAATACCCTTAAAAAAATATACTAATATACTTGTTCAATGATTTTTTGATATGTTCAAGTCATCTTGAAAGAATAAAGATACATTTCATTCACATGGTATATAATTCGAAAGAATAAACCTGTTTCACGTGGTTTGGTCACAGTCAAGAAAATGTCACAAGTGCTTCTTTCTTGGTCACCTTCTGTCTGTTGTAGATGAAGGGGTTAGCTAACCCGAATTACATATATAATATGTCGTTACAATTCGCCATCTTTCAAGGGATGATGGATTATAAAAAAATATAGCAAGAAAGATGGAAAGTAATAGCTATTTGTCGTTACCAGGCCATAATAATCTTTTTACTGCTGAGATTAAGGGTGTGTTTGGTATGAAGGAAAATGTTTTCCATGGAAAATGTTTTCCTAGAAAATGTTTTCATGGAAAATGAGTGATTTTATCACTTATTTTCTCTTGTTTGGTTGGTAAGTGGAAAACATTTTCCGGAAAATATTTTCTATGTTTGGTTAGAGAGTAAAAAATAGTTTTTTTAGAATTTTTTTTTGCAACTCTCCTACCCCTCCCCCTCCCACCTCCCCCACCCCTCCCCTTCCCGAAGTCTCTAAAAATTGACACAATCTAAAGGAACTAATGTGATGCTTTACTTTTTAACGCAAAAATCGCATATTTCCGAATCGGTAAATTTATAATTTCTAAACCCGTAAACTTCCGAACTCATAATTTTGGAACTTGTAAAATATTGAGTCTTTAAATGATAAATAATAAAATTAAAAACTGAAAAATATATTTTAAAATTTTTTCGGGGGGGGAGGGGGGACTGGGGGGGTGGGGGGGAGGGGGGTGGGGCTGGGGCTGGGGCGGGGGGGTGACAGTAAATCGAAAAAAAATAAAAATTTAAATTACAAAAAAAAAGTAATTTTTTTTGTGGGGGGGTGTGGGGGGAGGGTGGGGGTGGGGGTGAGGGGGTAGGGAGTGGGGGTGGGTGGTGCAAAAAAATAAGAAAACAGAAATTTAAAATTATAGAAAAAAAAATTAAGGTAAAAGAAATTTTTTTGCGGGGTGGGGTGGAGGGTAGTAGGGTGGATGGTAACGGAAAAACTGAAATTTTTCTAAAAAAAAAATTGTTTTTTGGAGAGGGGTGGGGTGGGTTGGTGAGGGTGAGAATGGTTGAGAAGGAGCTTTGGAAAATGTTTTCCCTTCTTTTGATAAGGAAAACATTTTCCTCCGATTGGAGGAAAATGAATTGATAAGGAAAATGTTTTCCAAAACATTTAAGCCAACCAAACATGGAAAAATTGGAAAACATTTTCCAGAAAATGTTTTCCTTTATACCAAAGTTTTGCAATTACAAGGTGGGGAGGGAGAAAATAAACAATGCGTGTCAATGTCATATATCCAACAGAAGGAAAATTAAAGTCGCTAAACTATCACGCCTCTCAAACAATTCTTTAATTGGTTTATTTAGTGGTTTAAATCAACATTCATGATATTCTATTTCATATAACAATTTGTATCATTCTCAATTGCATGAAAGAAACAATATATATAGAAGCATAAATCTTATGGCATAAGCACTTAGTTACTTAGTCGGAATAATTTAACACGTATATAACTTTCCTCAGTTTAAACTATTATGTAATACTCTAATAACTTTTGGGATGAACTTTCTTGTTTGTTGAATGATTTTTTGATATGTTTGTCATCTTGAAAGAATAAAGTACATTTCATTCACATGGTATAATCTGTCTCATTTTATATATTAGTATACTAGCAACAAAGGAAAAAACATTAGCCAACCAGTTTCTTTCCTAGAATTCTACTTGAATACGTGCCTCTTACCAACATTCTTTAGAACAGGTAATACCCATTTTACTTCCAGACAATGTTACGGCTCAAACAGTTAGATAATTCTTCTCAGAAGAGGTAATACCAAATGCATTTTATCTATGTTAGAATTTAAACCCTGATCTGCCATGGTTTACACCCACTTCTTCGTTGATCTCTCAGCCCCACCCTTACTTGGAATCTATGAAACATTAAACGGTACTTCAAGTATGTTCAGAAGCAGAATATATTTAAAGCAATTGGCCTTTTTACACAGCTGAATCTCCAAATAAGATGGTCAACAGAACTGTTACAACATTTACAAATGAGGATCTAGTAAAGCCACACCATATACAACTGAAACCAGGAGAACGCTGTATCTTGCTCCCTCTTTAATATGCTTGATAGGTTTTCCATACCTAACAGATATCCTAACATGTCAATGTGACAGCCAGCGGAGAACCAGGCTAGTACTTCTTACTAGCAAGCAGTGAGCAGACGCACTTTTCTGCACATGAAATTTTTCGCATACATAAACATGGATCTGCTTTGAACTTGGCATTTAGTAATTTCCCCTCTCGTACAGAAACTCTATTAAATGATCTCTGCGATAAGTTTCTGAAGGGCTTCATTTGTAAGAGGAATATACAAGCAATCTTGACCATCCGAATTTCTTTTGGTTTTGATCAACTCGTGGTCCTTAAATTCTGTCAGATGTGAATTCAAAGTAACTTGACTACTCACCAGGAAACGTTCTCGGCATGTAGTGTACAGATTATTGATTGGCATCCCTGAGAAGAACCATGTCCAACTTTGAATGAATGATTAATAGCAGATAGATCTAATTGCATTCAACATACATGGAAACGGAAATAGAAATGGGGAGGCCAACATATGAAAGAACTTGCCTTCTTCATCAGAGTGAGCCAATTGATGCTCCGCAAGAACTTTAAAAACATTTTGAGCATTTGGTGTCAGACTCTGTAAGACAATTGAAGCTGTCTTCACACTTTGAGCAGTGCCCCCATGAGCGAGAATGGAAGGGAAAAACATTGCTTCAACCTTGTATGGAGCAAAAGTAGGAACATGGGACCAATACCAGTTAAACTGTGTATGAACCATCTTCTTGTCCCACACTGATATATATGACATGGCCAACATAGTAAAAATCAGACTTTTTTCAATGTGACATGCACATAATAAATACTCCTATAAGAGTTCGAATTCTAGGTGTTGAGAGAGATACTAAGGAATGACCAGAACATGACATTTCAGCATCAGATGGTACAGTTAAGGGGCTATATATTTATGGTTAAGCAACAATTAGCAAAAGGCAGTAATACCTAGTAATTCTTAAAACAGGTAAAATTAGTAAAAGGCACAATACATGCAAGCTATGGAAAACAGACTTCACAAAACACTCCCTTACACCTCTAGACATCCTCTGTTATTAGGGATGGAAATGGGGCAGTGTGGGTGCGGGTTTGTGCGGGTTGATTTATAAAAAAAAATAAAAAAAGTTTTTGCGGTTGTGGGGCAGGTTGCGCGTTGACGATGGTGTTGGTGCGGGTTTGGCCAAGCTAGAAACATATACTGATGATGCAATCACACAATAATGACTGGCTTGACAGAAGAGCTTTGATGCTTGCAACAGTCTACTGCTGTATTACTATATAATCCGAATATCATATTTGCACACTCATGATTAGTATATCAGCTATTTTTTTGGGGTAAGTACTAATATCAGCTTTCTCATCCTTCTGCTTCTTCACTGGCAAACTTTAGCACATTCTTTGGTTGGCCATTTTAGTAGTTGTTAGCTCTCAGTTCTCATCATTGATGTTGATTAATTGTGAGTGTCTTTAATTCATCATTTTTGTTATCACTGGTTTTGATTTATGCATTTCATCACTACAACTGAAATAATGAATTACTTGTTAAGAAGTTAATGATAGAGTGTTATATATTTTTAAACATCTCAAATGGAAATACTACAATTCAGAGGAATTGAGACATGGTGAGTAGCATGTGATAGTTCTTGAAAACCTATTAGCTATTTTTTTTTCTTCTCCTCCATTGCCCGAAAAAGAAAAAAGAAACCTAGTAAAACAGTTTACAGTGACACCCACCTTAAATCCTTAGCTGAGACGGAAAATTCCAATCAAAAGATCAAAAAGAAATAAAACTGAAAAAATAAAGAAGAAAAAATTAGGTGGGGCGACGCGGGTGTGGGTGTGCGGCGGGTGGACGTGGGTGAAAATGCTATGCGGGGCAGAGCGGGCGGGTTGAAGTTTTGCAGGTTAAGACAGAACCCGCACTACACCCGCACCTCTTGTCATCCCAATCTATTATGCACATGTCACATACATGCTCAGACACACGTTTGCAGAAAACACTTACGAAGAGGAGCATTGACATGGTCAATGGAAGCAACCATACGGACATGAGAACAAGCAGCAATACTTGCAAGACATTGTTGGCTGTCAGAATCACGCAACCCTGGACCATCAATGTTATGAACAACAATGCAAACAAAACACTCATCTTCTAGATCTGGTTTGTCTAGAAAAGCAAGAAGCTCATCCATGGATCTGGGGTTAAATGGTTGTTGGCTTTTAGACAGATTTCTTGATGTTGTCTTTTGTCGCAATTTTAGTTGATCCCAAAGGAGCTCAGCTAGTGTTGTCACCACCTGCAATAAAAGATCAACGATAGCAGATCTCTTAGTATTAGTAGAATGATTTTGTGCCAGTAACGCAGGTATTGTGCATCTCATACGGATCTTATCATATAATATCATAAAAGAGGGGGTGTTCATAACTGTAATAATTGTTGATAGTAAGAAACATATTATATTAAAAAAAAGGTAACTAATACCATTATATTAAATCCCAGGCACCAGGAATCAAATGAACTCAAAACATATTTGTGTTTTTAAGTATTGATGGCTTCCATAACACCAAGTAAAAGGAACATTTAGCTTTATTTTCAACCTCTAATAATCTATTTCAATCATTTTAAAACTAAAGTCTGGGCATAAACCATCTTATTGTGTCTGCCAATCTCATATCATTAGTTAGTGCCCTCTCATTAAATCCGGTGGTATTACCTTGATATATACCAGATTAACAGCTAAACTTCAAAAATTGTCACTGCTAACTTAAAAATCCATGTCAGTGAGCATGCGATGCACTAAAGTAGGAAGCTTGCAACCAAACAACATAGCTCCATGAGCAAAAGCTCTTGTCATGATCAGTGTTCTTGAAGTAATCTGTCTAACCCTAAAATACGGGCCTGAAACTTTGTTTTTCAAAAAAATTGCAAAATGGAAGATCCTGATTCTGAGACTTTCCAAACCAAAATTATTTTCTAAAACGAAGGTATCAAGCAAGCAGCACTTTTAAACAAGAAAATGATAGGGTGAATACCTGTTTAAGATTTATAGACTGGAGATACCCATTGACGACAACAACAGAATACTCAGTTAAAGATCTTGTGGCAAAATCTTCAATCAAAGCTTTCTTTGATCCAAAGCCATACATCAAAAGAGCAAAACCGCACCTATCAGAGTAATAAAGGATTGGAAAGGGAAACCTTCCAGGTTTACATTTGATAGCAAATGAATACAAGGCAAGCAAAAAACTTGTCCAAGAAGCACATCGTGGACACTGACCTTAGCACGAAAAGCCATTCTGAATACAAACTTTTGTACCTATTGATCAAATCATTTACTTCTTTCTCATGTTTGGGCTCAATATTAGCTGCCACCTCTCTTAATTCCTGTATGCAACAATCATCGTTGTGGACTCTCAGTATGAAGAATCATAACTGGAACTTTATCCATTATGCATTGGTTAGGAAAGATTAAAACATGTATAAGGGACACAACCATGTACAACAAGTGTAATTTGGAAAATACGTATTAACCCTCATCTTTGAAGGTATTGTCCACTAGCCCTTTGTTGATTCTATCTTTCTTGCCTTTGTTAAATGGTCAAGTACGGATTTCCTTGATAGTTTTATCACATGAATGGTCACGGCTTGCATCGTGTAGTTCATCTCTTTGGTAAATATACCTTTATGCACTTCTTGGAATGCATCGAATGAAAAGTCAGCTCTTATTTTCACCTTAATTACAAAAAACATAAATTTTGCCGAACCTCTTTGCTTACTGATAAATCCCAAAGGTGGTTCACAGCACATACTTGTGCTTATTCGGAGCTGTTAAGCTGAACTTATGCTCATCCTTTGAAGAGACCATTTAGTGTCCAAAGTTCCTTTTTATTGGATCATTTTGAGTTACTTATAAATTTTCCCTTTAGTTTGAGTAGGTGAATGAAATTGACAAAATTTTGTGTGACAACTGTCAAATTCTCGATTATAATGAATAGATTCCCTGTTTGTTTTTTTCCCCTCCCCAAAGAGGATTGAGATAGGGTGATTCTTTGTCACCATACCTTTTTATTATGGTGATGGAAAATATCAGCAGAATGATATCTAAAGCAGTGTCACTTAACTGGCTGAAAGGGGTGGAAATTACTCGTAATTGTGGTAATCACTTAACTGCTCTCTATCTGCATCAAGCCATCACTTAACTGGCTCCCTATTGTATGCTGATGACATTTTAAGTTTCTGAGATGCAGATAACGAGCAGATTTTACATTTGAAGGGTATGGTTATTGCTTTTGAACTATCTGGACTCCATATAAATCTAAGGAAGAGCAGTTTAATTTCAATACATGCCTGACCAGAATGCTCCATCAGTAGCAGAAACTTCGGCTTGCAAGCTGGAAAATTTTCCAACCTCTTGTTTGGGACTACCTCTTGGAGAAGAATATAGAGATAACAGTATACAAAAAGCAGTAAATGGAAAAAAATGTATGAAGAGAATATGTTAAAGGAAAAGACAATATTTTTCCTTTAATGTCACTGGTACCTATCATAATCAAGGTCGAAGGGCATATAAACAGGATTAGATGCAATATTTTATTGGAAGGTAATCAGGATTACTGGAAGTTCCATTTGATAAAGTAGGAAAAGATCACAATTTGCAAGGAGGGAGGTAGTTTGGGTGTTAGGAACATCAGGTTCCATTTTTTTGTTTGTTTGAGGGTTAGGAACATCAGGCTCCATAATTAAAGTTTGCTTTACAAATGGCTATGGAGCTGGAATGACATAAAGAAAGAGCACTGAAAGGAGGTCACCAAGGCTAAAGATGGGTTCCAGAATTATGGGGAACAACTCACATAGTATCTCCCCATATGGCACTGCAATGTGGAAACTTATCAACAATACGTGGGAGGAATTCCAAGCATACGCCAGATCAAGTGTCGGATATGGAAGAAGATTTAAATCGGCAAGACAGGTGGCTTGTGGATGATACATTACCTGATTATTTTCCTGATTTATATAGTCTAGTGATGAACAAAGAAGCTAGCACATCAGACTGTTGGGACAGCAGCACCTGTATCTTTCAGTTTAGGAGAAATTTCTAACAATTGGGATACTGAAAGCATAAACAGATTGCAAGAAATAACTCAGAATGTTTCACCGATAGATTCTCAGATTTTGAGATGGAGCGACAGCAGGGATGGCAGCTTTTCTGTCAGCTCGAGCTATCAGTTACTTGTAAAAAACTTGGCTTCCCACTATAATGACTGGCCATGGAAAATGGTGTAAAGACAAAAAGCACCAACCAAAGTAGTTTGTTTCAGTTGGGTGGCAGCACATGAGGCATGTCTTATGCATGAAAATAGCAGAGAAGAGGTATTAAGTATTAACTTTGTGACTGGTGTTATTTATGTAAAAAAGGGGGTGAAACAGTGAACGACTTTCTGCTACACTGCAATTATGTGTGGCAAATATGGTGCATGTTTTTAATCTTTTGGGATCCAATGGGTTATGCCAGCAAGAATTAAGCAAGTTTTGAGCAGTTGGCATATGCAGAGTGAGCAAGGAAAAGAAGAAGGCCTGGATAACCTTTATGCATAATGTGGAGTACTTGGCTCGAAAGGAACTGAAGATATTTTGAGGGGAAGGAAGAGAATGTTTCAAGTTTAAAAATAGATGTAATTAATGTAATGCTGCAGTTTTTGGAATCCTTACAGTTTTAAAGGGTTCATACCCAGCAAGGTCCTAGTATTATGCACCAGTACTTTCTTGGTACTGGGCTTCTACAACAATAACAACCCAGTAAAATTTCACAAGTGGGGTCCGGAGAGGGCGGTGAGTACGCAGACCTCACCCCTACCCTGGAGGAGTAGAGGCTATTTCCGGTCGACCCTCGGCTCAAAAAGATGAAAAGGGACAATAGATTCATAACAACAGAAGCTAGAAGAAAATAGATAGAAAAGCAATAACAATAACCAATAATAATGGTACAGTACTATGAAAAACAAAAAAATAGTGAAGAAGAAAAACGCTCAACTACCTCCTAACCTTCAACCCTAGTGCTCGACCTTCACCCCTTCCTATCAAGGGTCATGTCCTCGGAAATCTGAAGTCGCGTCATGTCATGCCTGATCAACTTTCCCCAATACTTCTTAGGCCGTCCTCTACCTCTTCTCATACCCGCCAAAGCCAACCGCTCACACCTCCTAATCATCGCATTTAGGCTTCTCCTCTGCACGTGCCTGAACCATCTAAGCCTTGCTTCCCGCATCTTGTCGTCCATGGGAGCCACCCCACCTTCTCCCGAATATCTTCGTTCCTAATTTTATCAAGCCTAGTATGCCCGCACATCCATCTCAACATCCTCATTTCTGCTACTTTCATCTTTTGGACAACCTTTATTCATTTTTTTCCCTTAAAAGCACTTGACTGGCCAAATATTACATTTTTCTTTCTACATAGTTTAACTGAAGCTACCGCAATGACTGGGAAAACAGAGAATTCTGAGTGGTAACTTAATGTGTAAGGATTGTTATCTATCAAAAGAAGTAACGTGAAAGATTATTATTAGTCCGGGCGTCTTATTTTTGGATTTCTTTGTTTCAAAAGATAAAAAGCTGCAACATTGTCAACTGACAACAATTGTATAGTTATGTGATTATGGCAATTGTATAGTTATGTGATTATGGGATAGGAATGCTTCCTTTTACCTTCAACTTGGCTTTCTATTAATTTTGCTCTCGTATTTGAATATTGGGTTTAACCTCTAAATTTCCTAAGGCTCCATTCAGATGCAAAAGGTTTTACATTCATGTATTTGTACACACAGCTGGCCATTTGCATGTACAGGTTCCCATCAGTATCTCTTACGCATTTCACAATAATTCAGTTTCAATTTTTCTTTGTGTAATTGTTATTTATTAGCTTCATTCAAATGTTAAAAAGATTATGTATTGAGGATTCTATAATTCAAATCCTTGCAAATATGTGAAAGCAAACAATTCTAACGGGGACTTAGTATGTTTTCATTCTTAAGAAAATATCTTGAATACCTTTTCATTATTTGTTGGATTTGGAGTTTCTCATTTTCCCTGAACTCGACAAATAACTATTTATATTTGTTATCTTGAAAATTATGTGCTATGCCTCTCTACTTTACATGAGGCTGGGGTAAGGTCTGCATACTCCCCACCCTTCTCAGACCCACCGGTGGGACCACATTGGGTATGTTGTTGAAAATTTGTGTTATAGTGAAAAAGAAAAACTAAATTGCCTCAATACTATTGTACTTTTAGCTAAAAAGGAATTGACTAAAATAAAGTGGATAGGACAAATGGGACAAAATTTTCTCAAATTACATCAAGTAATAACAATTCACTTATACGAGCCATCCAATCAGCTTTTGTTCTAGCTAAGGTATTCGAGGAAAAAAATGAAGGAATACTCTTTTTCTCCATTTCTTCTCATTTTGCCCAGAAGTAAACAACAACAACATACCTTATGTGTCCCCACAAGTGGAGTCTGGAGAGGGTGGAGTGTATGCAGACATTACCCCTACCTTCCTTGTGAGAGGTAGAGAAACTAGTTTCGATAGACCCTCGGCTCAAGAAACACTATATTGTATAATTTGCCTGGAAGTAAACTATACAATATACTTAGTATAAAAGAAGAGTCTTCCTAACATATAATAACTAGTCAACAATAGACGATTGATTTGGAATTTTAACTATTTGGAGATGACAAAAGAAACAATCCAAATGGCAGTCTATCAAATAACCAAAAGAAACAATCAGATGGAGTCTATCAGAAACCCCAAAAGCACAATGTCAAATTCAACCGCTAAACACCTTTCTGTAACCCCTTAAAGATAAAAGGTAAAAATGCATATATACTTTGGTCACTAGTCCTGTGCGCTATGGGTAATTTAGGTGTAAATGCAATGTTTCAGCAGTAAGTGAACTCAATTCCAGCCATATATACAATTAAACAATTTCTGAAAAGAAGTATCCTTACATAAGGTTGCAACTGTCTGGGAGCAATGGTACATCACAATCCACCTTTGGTTGAGACTTAGCAACTAATAATATAAACAGATGAGATATTAGAAGGCAAACACAGACCTCTTCGTCCACAAGATCGATTTCAGAGAGCTTCCGAGCTGACTTTTTGCGTGAAGAGCCCACTTCTTTAGCAAGAAAATAGTTTCTTGAGAACCCAAACTCCTCTTCCTCAATCTCATTTGCATCCATTTCCTCTGATTCAGAGAACCTGAAACACTAAGACTCGAATCAGTTAACAAGCAAAATCTCAGAGAAGTGCGTTTTTGAATTCCAAAGCTTTAACAAAACCTTTTGGAAGTTGGTACTAAACTCGTCACAATCTTCTTTCCGATTATTTTTCTTTTTCACTCTTCTTTCTCATTCAGATACCTTTTCTTTTTATCATAAAATAAAAAACACAATCCCTAATTTCTCTTCCACATTTACTAAAGAGATACTGGTCCCTTAATTTGTTGTGAGTATTTATTTTTAAAAATTAAGAAATATGCTTTTAGCTATAAATAAATCTGTATTTTGAAATAAACCAAAACTGATATTATTTATGATAATAATTTTAAATAAGTTGTACCATGAAAAAATCTCAAAAGCAAAGAAAAAGGAAGCAAAGGAAAGAAAGCAATCAAGTAAGTTGCCAGAAAAACGAGGCCCAAGACCATAGTTGGTCCAACACCGCATAAATGGAGAACATCATTAGGGTATTTATTCGCTTAGAACCGAACACTGATGGTGAAGAAAAAGAACAGTGGTTGTTCTCAACCAAGCACTCGTAAGTGCGGTGGTGAGTATGATTTCATCCTCTTCTCCTTTCATATACTTCTTATTCTAGAGTTTGTAAAGGTAGTCCTTATTGCTATGTATAAAAATTCAAGATTGTCATTCATTCTTAAGCTCTTGAATCTGAATTGCTGTTTTTTCGGGAAAGTCAGTATTTCTAGAAACTCAAAAAGAAAAAATCGGCTCAAGTACGAAAATATTATCCATGAATTCAGAAGTCAAAACCTTAAATCTTCAAAGGATCTCTTGGAAATCCTCAAATTCAAAATGAGATCAATTCTAATAATGAAAAGCAGGTTTTACACACCGAAAATTTATTTCAATAACGGGCAGATAGACAGAGAGGGAAGAAACAATTAGGAAGCCCCAGCAGCTAAAGTTTTGAGCAGCCGCAGCTTTCCTCAAAGCATAGAGTATACACTCTTCCTCCTCACTTAACACTCACCATCTTCTCTACACAGAACTATAGCAGCAGCAATGAAAAAATAATAGCAGCTCGCAATCAAAAGGGTCTTCATAAGCAGCTTCCTCCATAGCTCTCCATGAATGACTTAGCTTTTCTTCTTCACACAAACCAGTCCTAACTACTACCAAGACACCACTTTTATACCCTTACAGACATGAAAATGCAACCTCATAAACACCATTGAAGCACTCGTTTTCATCTCCTAAACCCACTATAATTTCTCACTAGCATAAACACAAATATCTTCTTCCAGGCAGTCACGTCAAACGCCATAGGGAAGAAGAGTCGAGGCCTAAGGTACCAATTGGGGGTTGCTTGTTCCACGGTATGAGAAGAGTAGTGTGTACATAGACTTTACCCCAGTCCTAGGAAGGCAAAAAGGCTAATCATGCTTTTAACACATGTTCAACAAATTCATTTCAAATATATCATCAATCAACAGATCTTCTTTTAAAACAAAAAATAGAATAAAGTCATACCAAAACAGAAAACTCATGATGTAACACAACAAAAAGGCACCAATTTTCCTTACTTTTCATACTGCCACGAATATCTTAAGCCCATGAAACCATTCTAAATGATATTATCAATTGTCACACAATTTAAAATACTTGTAAAAAAAAAGATATAGTATCTTACACTTAATGCTTAACCAAATCAGCTAATGATCCAATTATTAGCAATCCATCACTAGCCCATTTTTAAGCAAAGGAATTTCTGATGCTAAAACCCCATCTTAAATCTTGCAGCGATAACTCAAACCTTCTTAAAACAGAGGGGAAAAACAAAGTAGTGAAAGAACCAACTTAAACGAACAACTAAACGTGTAAACACAATAGTAACGGAAATTGAAGAAAACGTGAAACTAAGTTTAAAAAAGAAGAAAAAAAAGCATTCTGTGGCTTATGAATTAAAACCATTTCACCAAACAAACTGTACCCTCTCATACTGTAAACCTCAAAGCTACAACTTATTAATTGTCCTCGTTTCAGTTTTAGCATCCCCGACCCATATCAGTTAACACTTGGATTTTCATCATGTAGTGAAGCATTCCACACCCGAAGTCATAAATATAGAACATCAGCAAAAATTCACGATAACTTGCACATAAACACCAAAATCAGCATATACTTCAATAATCAACATTCCAAGGACAAAAATCAATAATTTCAATGAACTGGAAAAGAAAGAAAGGTTAATATGTTGGTATAAATGGACCTTTTATGAGTGAATATGAACGTCAAAACTTCTGTAACTCAAGGATCGAACTGAGAATAAACAGCGACGCTGAACCGGAGCGGCGACCGGAGCTTTGACGGTAAACCTCGGACGGTACCTCAAATAGTAAACCTGAACAAATCTCTTGAGTTCTTTGGAGTTCTGTGACTATTATGATTGAGAACACGGAAGTGAAGGTTTCTATGGTGGTTTTTGAAGGGTGGGGAAGATGAATGTTAAAAAATGACTGTGGTTTAGTGTGAAGTAGAAAAGCGCGGTTGCTTTTTAAGGGCTAAATCAGAGTAGCTATTTATTTTCTTTTATTTTTCTTGTAGTGCTCTATTGTTATTGTATGTCATTTTATTTACGGTATTTTGGCTAAATAATTATTTGTGATGCCCTTTTGCTTCAATTTTTTGTTTACTTTCTTTTGGTATGTCTTGTTATTTATGGTCTATGTTTATGTAATTATATATGAATTTCTGTTGGAGTTACAGTATCTTGGCTAAATAATTATTTGTGATACCCTTTTGCTTCTATTTTTTGTTTACCAGTTCCTTTGGTATGTCTTGTTATTTATGGTCTATGTTTATATAATTATATATTGATTCCTGCTGGAAGTTACTTTCTTTTATTTTTGTTTTTGTTTTTCCTTTTCTTCCCCTGAGCCGAGGGTGTATTGGGAACAGTCTTTTTGCCCTTATGAGTGAGGTAAAGTTTGCGTATATATTACCCTCCACAGATACCACCTTGTGGGACTATACTGAATAGTTGTTGTAGTTGTTATTATTTTCTTTTCTCTTTATTGTTTTTTCTTGTTATTTAAGTTTAAATATTTAGATTTTTGTGGTATAGCTATTTTATTTCTCTTTAATACTTTCTATTAGGTTTAGATAACTAGTATTTTTGTCTAGCAATTGTAATTTAGAGTGGAATAACAGTCTTGACAAAGTCTGAAGGAGCTGAATAAAAAAGAATTTTAGAAACATAAAAACTGAGGCAACTGAGGATAGAAAAGAATTACTTGCGGCACAGTTAGCACTGGATCAAATTATCATATTTGGCAGAAGTATTTCTTCAGCAAAGAAGCAAGGCAAACTGAATCAAATTAGGGGATAATAATACCAAATATTTTTATGTTGTCATAAAGAATAGAAAGCTCAAACAAGTAATAGTTCAACTGAAGGAAAGGGAAGATAGAATACAGACAAAACCTGTGACAATAGCCAACATATTTGTAGAATTCTCCCAAGACTTGTTAGGGAAGAAAGAGGAGCACAAAATCAAGGCATTCAACAATTTTTTTTGAAGCGGAAGCGTTAATTGGTAATCGGTTTCTCGCCCCTTGCCCTAGCTTTCGTTACCGCCGACTTTAGAGATGGAAGAGAGGGTAAAGCAGTAACCCTAATGGGTGGGAAAATGATCAATTTATAGAGATTCTCACTTAATCGAGTACGTCCATCAAGTAACCAATCGGACGGATGAGATTTGTTCATTAATTAAATATTAATTATGGGCCTTAACTTATTGGGCCACATTATTTATAAGAAATAACTTACATTCTCCCACTTGGCCCAATAATCACATAATATTAATATTTAATATAGGAACATTAGTCGCGCATAAACAAATCTCGTCTATAATGTCCATCATAAATACCATAATACGATAAACTAGTAAATGTGAGTTATGGCGGTTATACATAATTTGTCTACATACTCCCTTTCATATACTACAACATTAGTAATTTACCGTATCAGGTTCATAAGCTATAAAAATTTTATGGTCCACAATAATGTCTCCTTGAGACTTATCCTGTAATATCTCAAAACAATAATGTGCACACCATTATGAGAAACAGGAAATCACTAATGTATATCAGAAACATATAAATGAGCTCACAGTGTCAAAACATCATAAATACATCAGTCATAAATACAGCCAAGACCCATTCTATGTACATGTTCTTAAATATCTTTGGCTGTAAACCTTTCGTTAACGGATCTGCAATCATGAGATCTGTTCTAATATGCTCAAGTGACACTATTTGTTTCTGAACTTCCTCCTTGACGGTAAAGTACTTTAATTCCATATGCTTGGCACCTTTGGAGTACTTATCGTTCTTGGAGAAGAATACTGCTGCAGAATTATCACACTAAATTTTCAGCCGCTTGGTAATGGTGTCGACAACCCCAAGTCCTGAAATAAAGTTTCGCAGCCATAATGCATGAATTGTGGCATCAAAACATGCCACAAATTCTGCTTCCATCGTGGATGTAGTAATGACGGACTGTTTGGCACTCTTTCACAATATTGCTCCTTCAGCTAATTGGAACAAATAACCAAACGTAGATTTTCTAGTGTTAATACATCTAGCAAAATATGAATCCAAGTATCCAATAACTTCCAAATGCTTGGATCTCCTATACATGAGCATGTAATCCTTCGTTCCTTTCAGGTACCTCAAAACTTTCTTTGCAACTTTCCAGTGATCAATTCCTGGGTTACTCTGATATCTTCCTAACATTCCGACCGCAAAGCTAATATCCGGTCTTGTGCAAGTCTGAGCATACATCAGACTGCCAACAATAGAAGAGTAAGGAATTGATTCCATTTCTTTTCGCTCTACATCATTTTTAGGACATTGCATGAGACTAAATTTGTCCCCTTTTTGAATTGGAACAATTCCTGCTGAACAATTGTTCATGTTAAATCTCTCAAGAATTCTTTCGATATAGCCTTTCCGAGACAATCCCAATAATCCTTGTGAACTATCACAGAATATTTCTATTCCTATCACATAGGATGCCTCACCCATATCTTTCATTTCAAAATTCTTAGAGAGAAAATCTTTAGTCTCACGCAATATACCTAAGTCATTAACAGCAAGTAGAATATCATCAACATATAGGACTAAAAATATAAACTTGCTCCCACTGATCTTTTGGTATATACACCGATCAACGGTATTTTCCACAAATCCAAAAGATGTTATGGTATCATTGAACTTTATATACCATTGTCGCGAGGCTTGTTTAAGTCCATATATTGACTTTTTCAGTTTACACACCATTTGACCTTTCCCTTTAGTTTCGAAACCCTCTGGTTGGTCCATATACACTTCCTCCTCGAGATCTCCATTAAGAAAGGTAGTTTTCACATCCATTTGGTGTAACTCTAAATCATAATGAGCCACCAAAGCCATAATAATTCTTAATGAGTCTTTCTTTGAGACGGGTGAAAAGGTCTCTTTATAATCAATGCCTCCTTTCTGAGTATAACCCTTGGCAACAAGTCTGGCTTTGTATCTCTCAATATTGCCATTTGAATTGCGTTTGGTCTTAAAGACCCATCTACACCTGATTCTTTTAGAACTTTGAGGCAATTCAACGAGATCCCAGACTTTATTGTATTCCATGGATTTTAACTCTTCCTTCATGGCATCAATCCATTTGTCAGACTCATTACTTTCTATGGCTTGTGAAAATGAAACCGGATCCTTATTAAGACCAATATCAAAATCCGACTCTTGCAAATAAACCACGTAATCATCCGAAATAGCCGATTTTCTAACTCTTTGAGATTTTCTTAATGGCATTTCTTGTGGTTCATTTGTGTCAGATATTTGTGAGTTAGTTTCTTCATGAAGTGTTTCATCCAAATGTTGCTCGGTGTTGTCAAAGTGTTCTTCAACAACTGGAACAATATTTGGTATTTGTGTGGAAGTAGGCATATTTCTAGGTAATAGAATATTGACCCTTACCTCTTTAATTTCCACACTTTGCTTTTCAACACTCACACTAACTTCACCATTCTCAATGAATCTTGCATTACCAGTTTTAACAATTCTTGAACTATGGTTTGGACAGTAAAACACATACCCTTTAGATTTCTCTGGGCAACCAATAAAGTAACCACTTACTGTTCGAGAATCTAATTTCTTTTCTTGTGGATTATAAACTCTAGCTTCCGCCGGGCAACCCCAAACATGCAGGTGCCTTAAACTAGGTTTCCTTCCTGTCCACAGTTCAAAAAGGGTCTTCGGAACTGCCTTACTAGGAACCCTATTTAATAAATATACAGCGGTTTTAAGAGCATACATCCACAATGATTTGGGTAATGAGGAATTACTTATCATGCTCCTAACCATGTCCATAAGTGTTCGATTACGCCTTTCTGCAACACCATTTTGTTGAGGTGTTCCTGGCATAGTATATTGTGCACATATGCCACGTTCCTCGAGGAACTTTGCAAATGGACCTGGACATTGTCCCGACTCATTATATTTTCCATAATATTCACCACCTCTATCTGACCTAATAATTTTCACCTTTTTATCTAATTGCCTTTCAACCTCATTAACAAACACCTTGAGAGCATCTGCTGCTTGAGATTTTTCTTTCAACAAATAGATGTATCCATAACGTGAAAAATCATCGATAAAGGTGATAAAATATTTTTCTCCACCAAAAGATGGAACATCAAAAGGTCCACAAATATCGATGTGTATGATTTCAAGAAGCTGGGTGCTTCTTGTGGCACCTTTCTTACTATGCTTGGTTTGCTTTCCCTTAATGCAATCCAAACATATAGTAAGATCGGTAAAATTTAGATTCGGAAGAATCTCATTCTTTACTAATCTCTCTAACCTTTCTTTGGATATATGACCCAAACGTCTGTGCCACAAGTAAGCATAACTTTCATCTAGTGAACTACGTTTAATTCCAACATTATGTTGAACATTAAGAAGGGATTCAGAAAAACCAATATCGAGTTTCAATTTATATAAACCATCACTAAGGAAACCAGAACCATAAAAAATAGCATTTTTATATAAATTGAAACATCCATTTCCAAACTTTAAATCAAATCCAGAAACATCAAGTCTTGAAAGAGAAATCAAATTTCTAGAAACTGAAGGTACATAAAGAGTCCGTAATAGATCAAGGTGACGTCCAGTCTCCATGATCAAACGATAAGTCCCTATGCCTTCAATTGGAGCCTTCATACGATTTCCCATGAACAAGAAATCCTTATTTGGATTTGTAGTTTGGATCGTAAGGAATCCCTGCAACGTAGTAGATACATGAGCAGTTGCACAAGAATCAAGCCACCAAGTATTATTAGGAACTTCTACTAAATTTGATTCGAAACATACAAAAGCACTAATTGTACCTTTCTTTTCGAACCAAGCTTTACGTTTCAGGCAATCTTTCTGATAGTGTCCTTCCTTATTACAGAAATGACATGTATCCGCCTTACGTTCCTTGTTAGTATCCTGTTGAGCTTTAGCAGGTGCTTTCCTCTTCTTGAACTTGTTGGCCTTTGCTTTAAGTCCTTTACCAGCTCCTTGACCCATGAGGTTAATCGAATGACCCCCTTGTTTCTTAAGTCTTGACTCCTCCTAAGTAAGCATACCGGACAATTCACTAACATTCCACTTATCCTTAATAGTGTTATAGTTAATTTGGAAAGGTTCATACTCAGGAGGCAAGAAGTTCAGAATAAGCAGAACCAAGAAGGAGTCATCCACTTTCATCCCCAAGGTCTGAAGTCTTGCTGCAATGTTAGTCATCTCGATGATATGATTTTGCATATTGCGCGACCCATCAAACTTCATGGTCGTGAGTTCAGCCATTAGTGTACCAGCGAGAGACTTATCTGCAGAACGAAAACGTTCTTCCACAAACTTCAGGTATTCCCTGGCACTTTCTGTTTGTGGAATAGTACTCTTAATGTTGTTGGCAATATTCATTCGCATAAACATAAGGCTTAGCCTATTAGAGCGTTCCCATGCTTTATGGAATGACTTCTCATCCGCACTGCTCGAATCAGTAATGGCAGCGGGCTTATCATTCAGCAGAGCCAAGTCAAGATCCATCACACCTAAGTGGAACTGGACTTGCTCACGCCATTAAGAGAAGTTCAATCCATTGAACATAGTAACAGACGAAGCAAGCGAATGAAAAGGAATAGCTGCAAAATAGATAATACATGCTCACAAATCAATATGGATTCAACAAAACAACTAAAGCATATCGCAATTCACCTTTGGGTAAATACTACGACACACTATCATAATTTAAATGCCACTTAGTCTTTAATAGGTATTTAAATATTTTTAACCAAATATATATGCCATCTTTGGACAAACAATATATATTTGACTAAGAATATTAATTTTACCTCATCATATTCACTATTCATAGAATAATTGATTCACCTTTGGGTAAATCCTTAATTTCTAGCAATAGAGAAAATTAATTTATCCACTAATTTTTAATTATAGGCATTTCATTAATTTCATGGATAAACTATAATTTGATGTATGCATATTTTCATAAACAAACTAGTTTGGCCACTTTGGTGACTAACAAACTATATAACATAAGTGAACACACAAAATAGAGATTATAAGATTTTATGTACGTGAATACTTTAAACAATCTAGTTTGGTCACTTTGGTGACTAACAAATCATACACACATTAATCACATACATAAAATAAATAATAAATGGCTTTACAACTGATAGTCCAAAATAAATTATTTTATGGCTCAACAATAGATACAACTAATATTACGGCTAAGATATAGCAATTTGAGCCAAAACTTATATCAGTTAATTGCTTAAAGCAAGGATTAGATCAATTGCCTCAACAAATATCATCTCGTTATTACTCTTGTATTTTATATTTGGTGGGTCACAATCCAATGAATAAAAACAATTCAAGGTATGCCAGACAGAATCCTATATCAGTTGTTTTCCATCTTCAATTAATTTATAAATAATAAATTGAAGTTTGATCACTTTCGGCCTTAAAAGTGATCCTCCAAATTGAATAGTATGTGCTTTCATTCAAGGAGTGATTACAAAATCAAATACACTATTCTTTCTTAAAAAAAATGTGAGATCAGAGGTAATAGTATGCGTTGTTCTCCATCACTGATGCTTTGTCCATGAACAGAAAACCCACGATCAAATATTTGTTTTGTTACAATATCGCAATCAAACATTTATATAAAGTTTGTAAACGAAGATTATCAGTTCAAACAATCCAGGCTCGTGATACCACATGTAAGCATAAACTTTAATTCTACCAGGATCTTGAACATGATAATCTTACATATAATCGTCATAGAAAACATACTTGAATCGTGAGCCATCATCTTTAAGCGGAAGCGTTAATCGGCAATTGGCTTCTCGCCCCTTGCCCTAACTTTCGTTACCGCCGACTTTAGGGATGGAAGAGAGAAAAAGCAGTAACCCTAATGGGTGGGGAGAGGACCAATTTATAGATGTTCTCAGTTAATCCGGTACGTCCATCAAGTAACCAATCGGACGGATGAGATTTGTTCATTAATTAAATATTAATTATGGGCCTTGAAGGAAAGGGAAGATAGAATACAGACAAAACCTGTGACAATAGCCAACATATTTGTAGAATTCTCCCAAGACTTGTTAGGGAAGAAAGAGGAGCACAAAATCAAGGCATTCAACAATTTTTTGAAGAATGGGTACACTCTATCAGGGTATCAACAACTAGAATTAGTTTATGGGTACACTAGAAAAGAGGTGAAGCAAGCTATGTTTGGCATTAACATCAACAAAAGTCTAGTGCCAGATGGCTATGGTAGTGACTTTTTTTAGGAAAGCTTGGAATTTGGAGATGGCAAGTTGTTAAAGCAGATAAATGCAACCATGATATCTCTATCCCTAAAGTATAAGATCCTCGGCTGGCTAGTCAGTTCAGACCTATCTTTTGCTGCAATGCGATTTACAAATGTATCTCTACGATACTCTACACCATATTAAACAACAACAACAATAACCCATTATATTCCCACAAGGTGGGGTCTAGGGAGGATAATATGTAGACAGGCCTTACCTCTACCCGAGAGAGCAGAGAGACTGTTTCCAATCGACCCTCGGCGCAGGAAAAAAAAGGCAAACAAAAACAAAAATAAAAACAAAAACAAAAACTGCATTAGCTACACCAGATTAAAGAGAGTGTTAAATCACTTAGTAACATATACATAAGCTGTGTTTGTTGAGGGGAGATCTTTGATATACAATGTTGTAATTCGTCATGATCTACTGAGACATTACGACAGAAAGACAACTCCTAGATGCCTCGTGAAAATTGATTTGATAAAAGCCTATGACGTGGTTAGTTGGGACTTCATAAAGAAGGCTCTAATTGGATATGGATTGCTTTGCTCATTTATTCAGCTAGTAATGACATGTATAACTTCTACAAAGTACTCTGTGAAGGTGAATGGGGAAGTGTATGGTTACTTTGAGGGGAGAAGAGGACTAAGGGAAGGGTATCCGATTCCCCCTTACTATTTGTTATAGTAATGGAATATTGGTCAAGAACCATGAAGAGAATAAGTGAGCTCCCTGATTTAAAGTTTCACCCAATGTTACTTTGAGGGGAGAAGATGACTAAGGCAAGGGGATCCGATTCCTCCCCCTCCCCTGCTATTTGTTCTAGTAATGGAATAATTGTCAAGTGTAAGTATAAATTTAATTTATATACCAGGATCTTGAACATGATAGTCTTACACAAATCGTTATAGAAAAATATATATCTGAAGTGAAATCCATTATCGTGAAGCGATATTGTTAATTGGAATTGGTGTCTCGCCCTTTGCACTAACTTTCGTTACCGATGCCTTTAGTGATGGGAGAAAGAAAATAAAATATTGTAACCCTAATGGGTGGGGAGAGGATCAATTTACAGAGGTTTCCACTTAATCTGGTACATCCATCAAGTAACCAATCGGACGAATGAGATTTGATCATTAATTAAATATTAATTATGGGCCTTATACCTATTGGGCCACATACACATTAGAAAATAACTTACATTCTCCTACTTGGCCCAATAATCACATAATATTTATATTTAACAATATAACAATTAGTTGCACATAAATAAATCTCTTCTATAATGTCCATCATAAATACCATAATACGATAAACTATTAAATGTGAGTTATGGAGGTTATACATAATTTGTCTACATACTCCCTTCCATATACTATAATATTAGCAATTCATCGTACTAGGTCTATAAGCTATAGAATATTATGGTCCACAATAATGTCTCATTGAGACTTATCCTGTAATATCTCAAAATAATAATATGCACACCATTATGATAAACAGGAAACTTTTAATGTATATCAGAAACACATAAATAAGCTCAGAGTGTCAAAACATCATAAATACATCAATCATAAATACAACCAAGACCCATCCTATGTACATATTCTTTAAATATCTTTAGTTGTAAATATTTCGTTAACGAATCTGCAATCATGAGATCAGTTCTAATATGCTCAAGTCACATTTTTTGTTTATAAACTTTCTCCTTGGCGATAAAGTACTTTAATTTTATATGTTTGGTACCTTTAGAGTACTTATCATTCTTGGAGAAGAATATTGTTGCAGAATTATTACAGTAAATTTTCAGCAGCTTGGTAATGGTATCGACAATCCCAAGTCTTGAAATAAAGTTTTGCAGCCATAACACATGAATTGTGGCTTCAAAACATGTCACAATCTACTTTCATCGTGGATGTAGCAATGACAGACTGTTTGGCACTCTTCCATGATATTGCTCCTTTAGTTAATTGGAACAAATAACCATACATGGATTTTTTAGTGTCAAACATCCAACAAAATACGAATCCAGGTATCCAACAACTTCCAAATGCTTGGATCTCCTATACATGAGCATGTAATCCTTCTTTCCTTTCAGGTACCTCAAAACTTTCTTTGCAGCTTTCCAACGATCAATTCCTGGGTTACTCTAATATCTTCCCAACATTCCGATCGCAAAACTAATATCTGGTCTTGTGTAAGTCTGAGCATACATCAGACTACCAACGATAGAAGAGTAGGGAATTGATTCCATTTCTTTTCACTTTATATCATTCTTAGGGCATTGCATGAGACTAAATTTGTTCCCTTTTTGAATTGGAACAATTTCTGCTGACACTCAAAGGTAGCGCATTTCCCATTTTTATAGGAACTTCTACACCAGAAACAATGGTATCTCCAATTATAGCCCCTTTAGGATAAGGGCCCAATATCTCAATAACACCTTTGTCTAAAGCTTCGAAGGAGACTTCATATCCGAAACGCAGGAACGATCTGACTAGAATATATATACTTATTCTTTTCTTTGTTCACTAATCTAATATCAGTGATAGTCACTCAACTATGTTTCAATTTCACTAAAGTCGCTCAACTATTTTTTGTCACTTAAAAGTAACTAAACTTTGGCATATTCACTTAAAAGTCATTTTGGCTCAAACTCTCTACCATAAATATCACATGACATAAAATATAATGAGTACAATCCAAAAATAAATATCACATAAGCTTAAATGGGTCATACCCACTTTAGATCCATTTCTTTCTTAATGTGATTTGACACATAACCCAAATGCCTTAAATAAAAAAATACATTAAATTTCACATTAGTTTAAAATAATTATCCTATACTATAAAATTCTTGCATTTTTTGTTACATAATGCCCATTTATAATTATTCCATACTAAAAAATGCATATCTTGTTTGTATGCCCCATGCGAGTCGTTTTATAACTCTGCTGAATAGTAATGTATCCAACTCACATAACATATTGTAATTTTTAGTGAAATTGAAGTAGTATTGTATTCATATTACATATCATATGCATACGAGAATAATAATAAGGATAATAAGAATCTATTTTCATAATGAACATACAATTACAGAGAACCTATTGCAGTAATTTAGATAAAAGAAATATTGTATTTGTATGATAAAACCCCCACAAAAAATCACATAACCTAATTTTATAAGGGGTGTGTGTTTTTCCCCTATTGAAACCCATTTTGGGTTATGTGTCAAATCACATTAAAAGAGAAATGGATCTAAAGTGAGTATTGTAATGACCTGACTTATCGTTTTGCTTTTTAAAACCTCGTCCTCCTAAATAAAACTTCCCGCACTTACTTAACTAATTTACGACCAGCGGGGAGGGTTGGTTCGGGACTTGGAAGAATTTGGATTGAAATATGCTCATTTGATTCTTTAAGATTTTCTTAAAAGGCTAAGTTTGATTTTGGTCAATATTTATAGTAAACGGATCCTGATTCGTATTTTGATAGTCCGGGGGAGGGGTACATAGGAAAATATGGGACCTGGATGTATGTCCGAAATCGAATTTAAGATTATATGGCATTTGTTTTTGGATTTTTCTAATTAAATTTTATGTCATGTTATATTTATAGTAGGTTTTGAGTCCCAATGACTTATAAGTCACAATATGAAAGTTTAGTTACTTTTAAGAACAAAAAATAATCGAGTGACTTTAGTGAAATTGAACCAGAGTTGAGTAACTATAAGTGAAATTACTCGGAGAGTTATTTAAGTCTCATCACCAGCTACATATTCAATTTTGGTAAAAAGGTGTCAGTTAGCAATATCATTTATTTTAATTAACGCTGAGATCTCTTTAATATTTTAATCCAAGTAAATATGTGTAAAAGGTGATCCTCTAAGAAAATTAGAATAGGCATACAGTTTATGTATGCTCATATTTTTTCGTTTTGCTTAATTAATGTCTGTAACATCATAGGAGAGTTATTTAAACCTCGTTTCAACAGTTATATATGGAACTTAGGTAAAATAAAAGATCGCATCGGGGAATATCATTTCTTTACAAATTTCAATTAAGTTTGAGTCTCATAATCAGTTTAACCCATGTAAATATGTGTAAAAAGTTTTCATATTAGAATATTAACATGGTAATAAAATATATGTATTACTTGTAGTTTTTAATATCTCATACCAGTGATAAAATATATAGAAAGTATTAAAATAGGTAAACATTTAAGCACTTAATTATATTCCTAAAATACCAAGTATATATAGGAATTTACCATTCAGTTGTATCTAAGTCTGAAATACTATAGTATAAATAGAAGTGCAAGAGATTGAAAAGACATAGCCGCGCGATGCGCGGTCGATATTAAAAAATATGAATTAACGGAAATTATGATCGGGTTATTTGAACATATTAGATTGTATTGTTTTATACATTTTAATTGTCATCATATTTGTCAATACGATATCTAATATCTCTATTAAATTAAATGTACTTATATACAACAACAACAACAACAACAATAATATACCTAGTATTATCCCACACCATGGGATTCGGGGAGGGTACGCAAACCTTACCTCTACCTTGTGAAGATATTATATTACCAATATTTAGTATTATTATATTGTTTATAGATATTTTTATTAGTATATTACATTGTTTAATGTTTTTATCTGCTACTATCTTTTTGTAATATAATAGAAGATATATATTTTATTAATCAAGAAACAAACCCAGTATATTCCCACAAAGTGGGATCTGGGGAGGGTAATATGTAGACATGTCTTACCTCTACTCAAGAGGGCAGAGAGGCTGTTTCAGATCTACCCACGGCGCAGGGAGAGAAAGACAAACAAAAGCAAAAATAAAAACAACAATATATTTTATTAATCAAGAAACATATTTTTATTTAAAATTTTATTCTTTTTTCTCAGCGATATTATTTGCATTTTAATGACTAAAATATCTATTAAATTAAAGGGACTAATAAAAAATATTTTTTGTTCTATATTATTCTTTATTATATATAATATTTAGTATTATTATATTGTTGATAAAAATGTATTAGCATATAAATTTGTATAGGGTAGTGTGTACGCAGACCTTACCCCTACCCTAAGGTAGAGAGGGTAGTGTGTACGCAGACCTTACCCCTATTCTCCATGAATTTTAATGGATAAAATCTCTATTAAATTAAAGGAACTAATATAGTCATCGAATAACTTTTTTGTTATGTAATTTTTTAATATATTATCCAATATTTAGTATTATTACATTGTTAATAAAAAAATATTAGCATGTTACTTTGTTTAATATTTATGTTTGCTGCTTTCTTTTATATAATATTTTTCTTATATTTATGTTTGCTGCTTTCTTTTGTATAATATTTTTTTTATATTCTTGATGAGTGAATCTTTATATAAATATAGATATATAATTTAAATTAATCAAAAATAGTTTCGATTTTATTCTAAAAGTGCCAAATAACTTTTTCTCAACACTATCAAATTAGTACAACAATATTTTCTCTCTTTTAATAGAAAAAAATAACGATTTGTCTTGGTATACATTTTCTAAAATCAATGCATCTAATAAATACTCTGAATTTTTAATTTTCAAGAGAAAAAGGAAGGTTCAATTTTTAAAGTGACGCTAATTCTAGAGCACTCTTTTCATTTATCTGATTATATCGATACTTAATAATTTAGACTTGGAGTAGTTATGTTTTTCGAATTTTTAGGTTTAACAAAGCATTAAAAAAATTGTCTGTGTTGTAGTAAATTGAATTGAAAGATTAAAGATTTTTTAAATTTTTTATTTATTTTAAATTATTTTTTAATATCCAAATATTTTGGAGGTTTGTTCCTAAATTTTGACACTTGTTGAATTTTGGTGAAACTTGGAATTCTTTGGACTTTTTTGCTATTCCTATTCTCTATAATAATATAATATAATATAATAACAATTATATATATATATATATATATATATATATATATATATATATAATATATATATATATATATATATATATATATATATATATATATATATATATATATATTAGGAATAACTACTCCCCAATTTGAATTGATAATTTTTTTTTCTTATTTTCATATTTTATAGATATTTAAATTCAAAAAAATAACTAACTATTAACCAAATAACTAATTATGCCAAGTGGCTTTTTTCAAGGCTGCCACTTGGTTTAAGGAGAAGCCATTGTCTTTGGCTTTTAAGTATATATAGATTTTTCAAAGCCCTCCATTAAAAGTTGGTCCCTTATATGCCCTTACCGTCTAAAAATGGGCTAAAAAATGCCCTTATCCACTAACGGAAAATATGTAAATCCACGTGGAATTACATTAAAACGTAAAAGGGTATTTTAGACCCTTTTCGGATTGTACAAGGTCATATACGAGTCAGTTATAGAAGTCAATTCTCAAGCACTTCACTCCATATCAGTTTACTCACACACCTATTTTAGACCAACAAACTAATTATCACATCAAGTAACTCAATTATAGACACAAACTAATTATCACATCAAGTAACTCAATCATAGACAGAAATATTCAAATGAATGGGAATGGCTCCATTGAATCCTTGCCCGAAAAAAAAAAATTTATTACATAATAAAACACAACAATTAAGCCACAATAACACTCACATTACATATCATTTTTCGCTAATGCAAAGAACATAACAAAGCATCCCAATATCACACAAAAGAAAATTCACATCTTCTTTCGACATTTAGCATCACGCAGAGGTGAGTACTCTAAATCAACCACTTTCTTCATTAGAACATTTCTTTCCAATTCCAATGATTCTATTCCTCCATGATCGACGAGCATCATAACATTCTCAAGATCGGCAACTTTTCTTTGGAGTACATTTCTTTCACGGATTAGAGCTTCCTTCTCCTTCTTTAAACTGCATATGAGATTTGAAATTCTAGGAGCAAGCTCCTCATCTTGTCATTCCCGATAGGAACATTTTTCATCCTAAAACCAAAAAAAAAAAAATTACAGTCAAATTGAAATAATTAAAAGAACCCATCGACAAATTTACATACCTCATACTTAGGAAATTTGAAAAATCTTGTCCCAGCATTTAAAAGAGACCACACCATAAAATAATTAGCAGCAAGTCCACAACGACACCTCTTAATCGACCCATTTAAGCTACTCGAACTTTGCGACATTGTCTTAGAGAAATCTCCAAAACTAACCGATAAAAATAAAAAACAATTAAACATAAACTAGAACTCAACTCAAAATCAACAAGGTGAGCAATTAGTAGGAGAAATCGGACATCAATGAAGGGTCTAAAATAAGTGTGTGAGTAAACTGATATGGAGTGAAGTGCTTGAGAATTAACTACTATAACTCACTCGTATATGACCTTGTACAATCCAAAAAGGGTCTAAAATGCCCTTCTATGTTTTATATAATTCCACGTGGATTTACATATCTTCCGTTAGTGGATAAGGGCATTTTTGAGCGCACTTAATTATATTCCTAAAATACCAAGTATATATAGGAATTTACCATTCAGTTGTATCTAAGTCTGAAATATTTGGCTTGCCTAGCTTCCATTAGTAGGCGCCATCATGACCCCGATGGTGGGAAATGCGGGTCGTGACACAAGCTTTAGCAACTATTTTCGTCGTGGGGATCGCTTTTCTTAGTATTCTCACATCAGGTATATTCTTTTTCTAAGTTAATTTTATTTCTTAAATATGCAAGATTGTTTATATATTTATTTGCAGAAAATGGAATAATGCATTCAGTTGAAGGGCCAATTAATTCTTGGCGTTGCATGTCATCCAGAAAGAGTCTCAGCGAAATGCCTGACGGAGCGCTCTAAAATATCCAAAGGTCATAGAATTGTCGATCATTTTTGTTTAATAGGGCAAACTACAAGTACTCCTAATTACTGCTATTGTCGATGGATAGCAGATTTCTGTAGTTAATTAAGAGTGTTATACTCTAGAAGCAACACTGTGTATGAGTTCAAATATTAGTAAAAGAAATCGCAAAGAGTTACTCTCTGTTTTAACTCCAAATGATCATCCAAATTTGAGTTAATCACGAGTTCAGTGAAAGATAATTAAATACTAGTTAACAGATCAAGCAGCCCAATTGTTCAACAATATGTAGTTGTAGTTCACTAGTTATTTCAGAAACCAGAGGTTATTTGTATTCCACGTAAACTCCAGCTTACATCACCATTTAATAATTTTTTGCCCAAATATATGCGGAGTAAATCACGATCTTATATATAGAAAAACAAATTATCTTTTTTGATTAATTTCTTACCCCTCATTGTTCAAGAATAAGGAAGATGGCATAGATGTTGAATGTCACGATAAACAAACTGGACAATCGTGTGATCGACACTCAACAAGTTCTTTATCTACTTAATACAACAATAACAACAAACTCATTATATTCTTAACAAGTGATATTGGGGAGGGTAGTCTACACGCATACCTTATTCCTATCTAAAATAAACAAACTGGACAATCGTGAACGACACTTAATAAGTTCTTTATCCACTAAATACAACAAGAACAATCCTAGTATATTCTCAACAAGTGGGATTAGGGGAGAGTAGTCTGTATGTGGGCCTTACCTTACCTAATGCACATAGAGAGGTTGTTTCCAATATATACTCGGCACGAAAGTGGTGAGAATAAGAATAAGGTTGTTTCCAATATACACCCGGCTCGAAAAGGATGAGAATAATAATAATAATAATAATAATAATAATAATAATAATAATAATAATAATAATAATAATAATAATAAGAAAAACAAGAAAGGAAGAGAGAAGGAAAAGAGGCAGATAAAGAATAAGTAGTACCAAATAATAGTAACAAAGAATACAATAACAGAGACGAACAAAACCACATAACGCAAAAAATTTAAGAATATGAAGGGACATGCGTGTTACTAAGACTATCGGTGAGCAAGTAAGAAACTACCCACAAACCTTCTACCCTAATCCTCGGCCTCTACACCCTCCAAATAATTATTGGAACAATCGGAACACTTAGCAATTTAACCGTTACAATAGGCTTAAAACCGTACCAATAGAGTTATATATGGCAACGATTATTATAACCGTAACAATAGATCAATCTATGGTAACGGTCATATCTATTGTTACGGTCATTAATTCCCTCCTTATTTTTTCATCCAAATTCTATACCCGCTAAAATAAAAAGGGGCATGCCATTTGAATTTTTACTGTTTATTTTTTTATTCTTAATTGTTAATAAAATACTATCAAATATGTATACCCCTAAAAATTAGGGTACCATCTTCCTCCATGCTTTCGATCTCCCCTAATTTCTACTACCTCTGCAATTTCCACTCCCTCCCCAATCTCCATTCCAACCCCTCCCCAAACATACAGTAGAGTCAGTAGCGTCATTACCGACTCGCTCATTCTCGGTAAGTTTTATGGAGTAGTATTTTATTTCTCAGTTTCAGTTCCTCTTTATTTGCTCAAATACTCAAAATTCATTCTCCTTTCAAGAACCCTAGCATCGATTTTCTACTTATTTACTAGTTAGCATTTCGCCGAGCCTGTCTATTTTTCCGTTGAAGATGGCCCGTAAGTTTCCTTTTTCTCTATCCTTCCTCTCTTTCTCGATGAAATTGGTGGAGAATTTTTTGTCATTATTATTTCTTCATCAGATCTGTAATATGAACTTGACTACCTATGAAATTTCATTAGTTTCTTCATGTAAATCTTCTTGATTTTTTTGCAAATTTAAGGCTGTTTTGGGACATTGGATAAGAAATCTCAATTGTAAGTTTTTAGAACCCAAAATTTTCTAAATGCTTTAAGGGCATTTATTTTATTTAGAAGAACTCTTGATAGTACCTGATTTATCCTATCCTGACGTTGATAATATTATAATTTGTGATTTTCAATCTGTTGATTTTAGGTTTGAAATATCTTTAATTTTTTTAAATTAAATTTGTTGTTTCTCTGGGTAGAATTCAACTATACATTTTTAGGAATGGTTATTGCTCTTACAAAGTTTTATATAGATTCTCGATCAATTGATCAATTTGTATTATTGTCTTATCATATAGGGTATATTAAATTCTATGGTAAATTGGAGAACTCCTTAAGGTGATCATTGGGTGCTTCATATATAGGTGAAGTTGGCAACGTAAGAATTTGTGTATATAGATGCATTTATCAATTCTGTCTAGTTCTAATAAACTTGCACTTATCAATATGCTAAGAAACACATAAAAAATTGACTAGGATTATCTTATGATATTTTATGAAAATCTTGAATATTCTCCTCAACAGTTCATTTCTCATTCTTCTATTTTGTGACATCTTCCGTCCATTGATTCACGCAAACAATTTTGAAATGCAGTTGTTGCATAGGTGCTTAAGTGTTTATCAAATACATTATGTATAAAAGAGTTGTATCTATAAGTTTCTTTTTGTTACAAATGCCTTTTTCTACAAATTTATTTCTTTTAGTCTGCTGTCATGTTTTGATCTTACAATACGTATTTTGTACCCTTTTAATTTCAAGTTGAAGTCATAGTCCTTATTTGAACTCAAATGTTGTCCATCCTCCTAGAGTTAAAACCTTTATTACTTAATCTCGATACTATTCCTATATCTGAATAGAGATGAATTCAACATTCAATGTTACTGGATTTAGAGTGGCTTCCAACTACTGTATATACACTATCTTTATTATTTATGCTTATATGCACACATGCAAGATTTGCGTCTAAAGCAATGAGTTATATTGAACTCATTGCTATTGGCTATTCGTAATTTGTCTCACACTATATGTTTCAATTTTCTCTTACCGCCATGGACTTGTAGTAAATACACTTTGTGACTGTTAATTCAGTCCTATAGAGTAAAAACTTGAAAAAATTAGCCTGTTAGGTGGAAGCCTAGATGTTGTTTCTTGTGGTCGAATATATATCTTTTCTAAAGCCATGGTATGTCTGGTAATCTCCTCAAAATGGCTCCCTGACCTCTCGAGAAGGACCAATAATCAAGGTCCACTTTCTCTATCTTGGTTCAGCTGCTGGTTTGTTCATGTTCCTTGATTGATGGATTGTCCTCTCTACAGTCCATCTAGACAAATTGTCAACTTTTTTGCAGTGTGAAAGTTCATAACTTAAATTGAACCAGATTTGGAAATTAATTGTTCGATTTAACTCGACTGTAGTGAATACCTAATAACTAAATGCATTTATTAGTAGCTCAACTGGAAAAGTCTGTAACAGTTTTTGGCCTAAGCCTTTTCTTGTGACATTACGGCTATTATGCTTCTGTTACTATTATAGTTTCTACTAGAGTTACTAATGAATTCTCTTTTCTTGTTTTTATTTTATTTTTGTCTTTCTGAGCCGAGTTTCTATCGAAAACAGCCTCTGTGCCCCTATCGTCCCCGTGGCCTCTTTTCCTGCATTTCTTGTTGTTGTTGTTGTTGCTGCATTCTTTGATTTATTTTCTTATGCTTCTCTGAAGTCTGAAAGAGATGAAATGCTCTCTTATGATTCTAAGCATGATGTTATGTTCAGGTACTTCTGTTCCTCATTTGGGGTGTCAGTTGTTACAAGATTAGTATGACCAAATTTTTGGGAATGTACTTGGTTCATTGTGAACATATCCAAATTATGTTTAACGAACAGAGAACATAATTGTAGATGACACTGACCACCTTACCTGTTCAGGTACTTCTGTTCCTCATTTGGGGTGGTCTCTTTGCACATCCTCGTTAGATGACTTGACTTTTGAATGATCTGACTGATATTGTTCTTGCAAAATTCGAATAATTTAACATTTAGTGGCCTTCAACACCCTCTGTAGGCTTCTCACCTGTACTGTTATGCGTTTATACCTCAAGTTGAATATTGTGTCAACTGTAAATATGATGTGTTGATCGTTGTTCTATTTTCTCTTTCAACTTGTGTACTATAGGTTTCTCGCATCCAGTAGTTCTGCAGTCTAATTCTCTGTTAAAAACTGAATGGCTGGCCTCTGGTGCAGGTGTATAAAATACCAGTTGCTCCAGGAGATGTCATCATAGCTGGCACCGATGGGTTGTTTGACAATTTGTATAACAGCGATATAACTGCAATCGTGGTGCATGCCACGAGAGCTGGCTTAGCACCTCAGGTTACAGCTCAGAAGATAGCCGCATTGGCTCGACAAAGGGCACTGGACAAAAACAGGCAAACTCCTTTCTCTGCTGCAGCTCAAGAAGCTGGCTTCCGTTACTATGGTGGGAAGTTGGACGACATAACTGTGGTTGTGTCTTACATAACCAGTGACAAAAATGTATGAGCACACCCTACAATCTACACTGACAACATAGCACATCAGGTACTTTCCTAGTTTACTTCTCCCTATTTTTGTAACAAGGAGGTAAAGAAATTTTCAAATGTTTTAACTATTTGGTTTTGTATAAAATAAGGCAAAAACTCTATCTGGTCACCTAACATCACCAAGAAAATAAAGATGATATTAATACTCGTAGGTACGATTAAGCCATTCACCACGAGATGTATGCAATTTGTTAAATTTTTAATTAAGTGGTAATCTTGAACGTTAATACAATATGAAATATTTTAGGCATTGGCTTTCTATATAAAGGAGAGAGGAGTCTCCTATACTTGTACTTTCATATTTGGCTAATAAAATATTCTCTTCCTTCTTTTTATATATTTCTTGATCATGTTATTATCTACAGCTATCGGTAAGAGTCATGTTCCCAAAATACCAAAAGATGGGATGCCAGATTTAATCCGTTCAATTGCAGAGAACCATGAAGCTGGCCAGCCATTTTATCTACTTGATTTGGCTATAATTGAAAGGCTTATGGACAAATGGAACCATTCTTTTCCAAATATAAAACCTTTCTATGTTGTGAAATGCAACACTGAACCTTCTCTACTTACTAAACTAGCCAAATTGGGTGCTAATTTTGATTGTGCTAGCCAACTGCTATTGGAACATCTCTGTTCAGACACGGATGATATTAGAGAGAAGGCAGTAGTTTAACCGAATACATTAAGCTTATAAGGTCCATTATGGTTAAACCAAATATACATAAAGCCTAAAAAAGTACACATATATGCAACTGTAATTAAACCAGTGATTAATTTCTCAAGACTGAAAATACAGAAGCATTGATTTGTAAACCACTCGAAATTATTAAAAAAGAATATTAGTCCCTAAACTAAGCATCTTATGGCTTGTAACAAAGATAAATGACGAGCAACAAAGTGAAGAGTAAGAGTTGAGATTCATGGCACCTACCCTTGTATATAAGTCATACTTGAATTATGCTTTAAATTTGTGTATAGTTATTAGTGACTCAAACTCCACCTATGTGCAACATATAGCCACTAGGATAAAGAACGAGGGCTGCATTAATTAGGTTAACGACTAGAGTAAAAGTAGTTTATTTTCCTTTTTTAGTGTAACATTTTCTAAGGGAAGAATTTTCCAATTGTACACATATGTATGTCTGAATAGTGGAATAAACTTCTCTTTCATTATATCTAGAAGAGTGCACTCGAGTGGTGCTAAGAAGTTTGCTGAACTCTGTCCATGTCCTTGTAATGGTGTTGGTTGGGTAGTTATCTGGTTAGTATTGGCTTCAATGGAAACTTGAGTTTTTGATATTTGTCTTGTAGCTAGTAGAGCTAAAAATTGTATCTTTTTGGTGTTCTTGCTCTAATGGGGATTTGTCTGAGCTACCAAATCAAGACTGAGACCACATTTTATTTATACTCTTTTGTAGGAGGAGTAGATGAAGCAATAGAAGGCAAAGGTAGTGATGAAGGCAGTGATGAAGATCTTGATCTTACTTAAGAGATTTTTGAATTGTTGATTGTTGTAGATGCATGTGGCGGTTTCTAAGAATATATGTTTGTTATCAAAACATTTTAAAATTTTGGACTTGAAAGATGAATTGTATGTACTTATTGGTTTCATCACTATCTATGGATTTATTATTAATTAGCTTGTTATATAATTTGGATTATGAATAGTTTTATTTTGTTATTTATATAAATTTTAGTGTTTTATAGTTTATTGCAACAGGGACACTATTTTCAATTCAATTAAACTGTTACAGCTAATAGAACCGTTGCCATAGGTAGTTCAACCGTTGCAATAGCACCTGTAATTGTTCCAAATTATTCTACAAACCGTTGCAATAGAACCTGTAAACCGTTCCAAAATATTCTAAAAACCGTTGCAATAGGTAATTCAACCGTTGCAATTTCTTGAAGAAATCGTTGCCATTTCTGTCATATAGTAACGATTATGGACCGTTGCAGTTGCTCTTATGGTAATGAAAAATAACCGTTGCAGTTGATGAGAATAATCGTTCCAACAAGAAGAGGAAAACCGTTGCGATAGATTGTACTATAGCAACGGTTATCTGAGAAGGAAGAGAGAAGGAAAAGAGGCAGATAAAGAATAAGTAGTACCAAATAATAGTAACAAAGAATACAATAACAGAGACGAACAAAACCACATAACGCAAAAAATTTAAGAATATGAAGGGACATGCGTGTTACTAAGACTATCGGTGAGCAAGTAAGAAACTACCCACAAACCTTCTACCCTAATCCTCGGCCTCTACACCCTCCTATCAATAATGAAAATTTAATAGATATGAATTATCAAATTTGAGGAAAATAATTGAACAATAGATAAAATCTTCTGGAAATCGAATCTCACACTACACACCCAAAAACCCGTGAATCGAGTCATAAGCTCTATAGAGTGTAACAAGAGTAACTACTACATTATTGTCTGAGAGTAAATACAATGGTAAATGAGGACAAAGGATGGCGACTTCAAGGCCTACGGACACCAAACATACATACCTTGAAGTTACCGATCAAACAGCTAGCAGGAAGTCTCTATCAATAGGCACGAGATGACGTACATAAATCTGCACAAAAAGATCTGTAGAAGAATAGCATGAGTAAACCATAATGATATCCAATAAATATCAAGCCTAACCTCGGTAGAGTAGTAACGGGGCCAGATCAAGATAGCTACTAGGACATGAAATAGACAATATGAAATGAAATTCAGATAAAAAATGGAAAGTAAGATGGCAACAAATACAGAACAAGATGATAGAATGATCTAATACAGGAAAAATAAACAATAGAGATAGCAAAAAAAAAAAGACTGAAGGACTATAATAATCATGTACGGACAACCGACAGAACAATAACGAATGAAACAACAAATATATTTCCCACCCAAACACTTCGATTGGAATGTGAACAAATAGCAAGAATTACACCAGGGTACCGCCCCGTGTATAATGAAATAAAAATCGAGGCACCATATCATATAATCAAGAATCACAATCAAGGTATCGGTCCGTATTCACTCTTCTCAATATAAATCAGAATATTTCTTTATACCGCCGCCGCATGAGCCTTACATTTGAAAAATAGGTTTTGAAAGCAGATTCCCCAAAATAGCTACATGCACTTTAGCCGACCTTGTGACGCTCAGTGGCCTCACGTAGTTCCTCTACAAGAAACACCCACCGCTGCATGCACATAAACACAAACCTTATACCTCCACATGCGCATCTATATCATATCACAACAATAATTCGCACTACAAGTGCCCATATATTACAACTTGGCAACAACAACAATATCGATATTTCCACAGTAATAGCCCATGGCTCGAACATTACGTATACGAGAATATCAACGATAACAATTGAATGAAAAATTCTCAACAAGATAGGTATATCACAATAACCAACATTGCCTCAACGTGTTTACAACTTCCACAACTTCAACACCAAATAACACAACAATGAGAGAAATAATGTATAACTACAAATAAGATGAGCTTCAAAGTAAAGTGATAATATTCATGTAACAAACCGACCGATCATTTTTGAAATTTACACCCCAATCCCCCATAAACTGCTTTTTCTAAGTTCAACACTGCTATTTTGGTTTGCCGGGACGTTCGGTGTTAGGATTCGGAGTGTTATGGGACACTTAATCCCTAAATGAGAGCTTAAGTGTTGAAAAAATTATTCATAGCCATAACAGTGTGAAGATGACCTCAAATAGAAATCTGATGGTTCCATTAGATCCGTTAGGTGATTTCGGGGTTGGCAGATTGTTCGGAATGTATTTTGGGAGTCTGTAGCTCATTTAGGCTTGAAACGCCGAAGTTTGGATTTTTATAAGTTTCCGGTCTAATAATGAGTTTTTGATCCGAGGATTAGATTGGAATTTCGGAAGTTACAGTAGTTCCGTCATGTCATTTTGGATGTTTGTGCAAAATTTCAGATCATTCGGATGAGGTTCGGGTAGGTTTCTAATCGAAAGCGTATTTTGTTGAAATTTGAAGATCTTAGGCTTGAACCATTGATTAATTCAGATTTTCGATATTGTTTTAGGTGTTTTTAAGATTGGTAAAAGTTTAAATAAGGTATTAGGTGGTATTGGTGTTTTTGATTGAGGTCCTGGGGCCTCGGGATGATTTCGGGTGGTTAACAGAAAATTTTTGGTAGTTGAGAGGTAGTAGTTCTGCTGCTTCTAGTATTTTTTCGCTTCTGCGGTTTGGGAACCACAGAAGCGGAGACACAGAAGCGACCTTGGTCATAGCAGAAGCGAGATTGGCATTCCCTCGCAGGAACCGCATAAGCGGTCAATATTTCGTAGAAGCAAAATCGTATGAGCGGTTGAGTGTCTGTAGAAGCGGAATCTGGTCCCTTAAGTGGAAACCGCAGAAGCGATTGCTTTTCCGCATAGGCGGGACCGCAGAAGCAGTCCCTTGTCCGTAGAAGTAGAAACACCTATTTAGAAATAGTAAAATCGAGGGTTAAGTTTCAAAAGTTGGAAAAATAAATTGAGAGCACGGGAGAGGGTGATTTTGAGTGGGTTTTGAAGAGAAGGTCATTGGGTAACGTTTTCTTGATCCTTTTTAGTTGTATTCCATCAATATATAGCTAAATCATCTAATTTCGAATTTGGAATCAAAATTTGGGGAAAACGTCTTAGACCAAACTATTGGGTTTTGAGTGAGCAAACCTCCGAATTGGGAGTTTTTATATGGTTAGACTTGTGAGAGTACGAAGGTTCTGAAAATGTCAAAATTATTCGGTTCCAAGACGTTGGCCTGAATGGTATTTCGGTCATTTTACCTAATTTCACGTCGTAGCTTTGAATTAAATAGCAAAACCAGTTGTTTGCAACGTGTAATTGAATTTGAATAGATTTGAGCCATTTGGAGTCGGATACTCGTGGCAAGGGCGTGATTTCTAGTGACATTGAGCCGGTTCGAGGTAAGTGGCTTGTCTAACCTTGTACGGGGGACCTTTCCCCTTAGGATGGTTACTTAATATTTGAGTGCCATGTACGTGAGGCCAATTGATGAAATACCGGTTTTTACTTAAGTTATGGAAATTTAGTTTTTCTTACTTATTTTATTTATTCTACTTGAATTCATAACTTGTGCTAGATTAGGAAAAAGCATGTTGAGCTGATTTGACTGCTTAATTGCTTAAGTTGATTTGACTTCACTACGTGGAATGACTCTCCCGGCAAACCACAATAGCAGAAATGAACTTAGGGGAACAGTTAAATTGGGGATTGGGGCATAATTTTCTAAAACGGCCGGCCGGGTCGTTACACTCCTCTTTATCTATTTACTTTGGGACTACGAGTTCAATTCCCGGTAGATCCCCTTGCACTTTTCATTTGGGATTGTGGGTTAGATTCTAGATAGACCCCCCTTCACATTGTTGGTTGGACTACGGGACGGTATCCCCGGAGATCCTTCGGTTTGGTACATGAGTTGGACTATGGTATGGTATCCCGGGAGATCCACTAGACAATTGATAAAAGGACTACAGGATGGTATCCCCGGAGATCCTCATTGCTATCATTAATATTGAAAATTATTTACTCGGTGTTTACTATGTTCCTTGTAGTTGTTATTGCCTCGTTGACCTGCCTTATCTCACTGCCGTACTTATCATTTCTGTCGAATTTGGTACTGTTAATTATTATTATTATTATTATTATTATTATTAGGGCTCTGACATTCCTCATCACTACCCAACCGAGGTTAGGCTTGGCACTTACTAAGTACCGCTGTGGAGTACTCTTTCCCTTCCTGCGCATGTTTTTCATGTGTAGATCATCCATGTACCTCTACTGAGGGGCACTATCAGTGAGGCAGGAGGACCACGAAGACTTTGATGTAGTTTTGTTGCATCCGCAGACTGGTGAGTCTTCTTTCTTATCCTAGATATAGAGTTGTTATCCTATTATACTTTTGATGTAGACATTCCGGAGATTAAAGTAATTATGGTAATCCTATTAGCCTGTGTTTCCCGTGAGTTTCTGGATTTTGGGATTTAGTTGTAGACTTCCGCATATTTTTGAGTTGTATAGGCCGAGTGGTCTTATATACAGTTGTTATTTCTGTATGTTCAATTTTAATTAATTATTCTGCAAATATTAATTGTTATTCCGCACTTTTAGGCTTACCTAGTTGTAGGAACTAGGTGCCATCACGACATGTTCATGGAGGGTGAACTGGGGTCGTAACAAGTTGGTATCAGTGCTCTAAGTTCATAGGAGTTCTGAAACGCAGGCCGGTTAATTAGAGTCTCGCTGATCGGTATGGGGACGTCTATACTTATCTACGAGAGGCTATGTAACTATTTAGGAAAAATCTTCATTTCATTTGAATTCCTCGTTGTGCGATATTTTTGACATCAAACCTAAACTTCTGTCTTCTATTCTCCCATCGATGGTGAGGACACGTGCTACACGAGATGACCAAGCACCCGCGCCCCCTACTACAACATTCAAAGGTCGGGGCCGTGGGAGAGGTCGAGGACGCGTACGTGGTGCAGCCAGAGCACCTGCGGGAGCTGCCGTCGAGGTACCACCAGCAGATTCAGCCAGAGCCTAGGCACCTGGCACACCTACTACTGCTACTACTACTCCATCACTCAAGGAGACTTTGGCTCAGACCAACTTGAATAGATCCATAACCTTCTTCCATCTGTCCTGAATAAGGGAATTAAGGTGGGTATAGTCGAACTGAACTGCTTGATTCTATGGTGGGTGATAAGCAGCTGTATCTGTACCAGGCCTACCATCTCTTCTCACGAAAGACTTTCCATCCCGCCTCTGAAAGTTTTGCCTTCATGAGCATGTACACCACCTCAGCTTAGGCAGGGTTGCTTCCCCTTACTATAGCCACATCCCAGGCCCGGAGGAAGAGCACAAACTCGCGCCATCCGCACTCCTGAACACCAAGTGCAGGTTAAACGGGTTCCCGAGATTATTCCCGCACCGTTGTGGATACCCAATTTTTTCTTTATGTATTTTTATACCGAAAATACTTTCAAAAAATAGCATACATAAGTACTCCAATGGGTTTTGGCATTTTAATGATTTTTTTAAACCAATTTATTACCTATTTTTATACCATAAAATCCGATAATCATTCCCAAAAATTATCATATTGGTGGACAATTTATTTTATTCTCATATTTCCATCAAGTTATAGCTAACATGATTTTTGCATACTTTTACAAATTCGTTTGGTATTTTTTAAAACTAAATTGCATATAATTGCAATACTAGCCTCTTTAAGATTTTATAGTATTTTATAATTATAAAATTGGTTTCAGTATTTCTAAATTAATATTTATATATCATTAACTGATTTAGTACCTTTAATTTTGTTTCAAAAGTATTTCTATCATTTTATAAAATAAAAGGGAAAAACTGGCTATTTAAGTTTTGGCCTCATTTCATTTCAATTATAACCCAAATTCCCTTTCAATTTTAGCCTAAAATCAACCCAATTTCAAACCCAATTGGACCAGCCCCAATTTCAATTTTAACGCGACCCCCCAATCTAACTATTTAACCTGCCCGAATTTCTGTTAATCCCGGCCGTTGATCCTTTTGATCAACGGCCACGATCAACCCTTTTCTTTTTAATTCCGCCTAACCCAAACCCTACTCCTCATTTCTTTTTAGCAGCCACCTTTGAAACCCCCTCTCCTTTCAAACTCTCTCAAAGGGTCCCGAAACCCTAGCCCCTCTCACCTTTCTCCGACCATAATCTCAACGGAATCCGCGGCTTCCCATGCCATGGATGGCCTGTACTCACATTCCTTCACCCCTAATCCATGGGTGTTCTAGAATTCAAGGTTTGACCTCGACGGCATCCATTCAGATCCTCTACTAATCCGTGGTTCTATGGCCTCTCCGGCCTTGCTCCGGCGTATTCAAGCTCTAAAAGCTTGATTCTTGACCCCCCCGACTCGAGATCAGACCTGTTTCCAAGCCTTTCTCGTCTCTAGGATTTTCTCCAAGAACTTAAGCTGTTCGAGGTTCCTTCTCTATTTTTTTGCCCAAATCTATGCTGAATCTATGCTATACTTCACATTTTAAATGATTTCCCAAAATTTTCCTTTTAAAATTGTTTGATTTTAATTTACAGTTTCTTTGATTTTCATGTGTTTCTTCTACTGTGGTTTTCCTACCTTATCTTTATGAGATCTTCTACTGTATTTGCATGACCGTCCTCTTATTATGATTCTCATGACCTTTTTCAACTGTGAAGTGCGTGTCCTTTTTATTGTCTCTCCATTTATTTCGTTGTTATTTTTGCCTCACTTATTTGCTTTCATCTCTAGACCTAACTGTTAGTGAAAGCCCTAAAATTTGGGGCTCATTCGAGTCGTTGAGGCTACTTGTTACGTGGTTTAATTGCTTTTATTTCTGAACGTATTTCATTTCAAAACCCTAGCCTCTTTAGATCTATTGGAATTCCTGAAGTGCTTTCCTCTACTGCTTGATTGAATTTCAAAATTTTATATTAACTTTTCTGACCTCTTTATAGGGCCTTTTACCTGACCTTTGCATGCTACCTAATGATTCCTTATTCTCTGAGATGACTACCTTGTTCCTATAGTCCTCTACTCACTAATTTTGAATGCATGACACTCCTCATTGTTTTAAAATCCAGCCTCACATGCTTAGTGTTGGTTCACTCTTTATAGGTTAAATTTCCTTCTCGAAATAACCTCTGATTGTGGACTGATTTCAAATTTCTTTGTGTAATTGTGATTGTACTATTGGATTGATTCTTTCTTTTATTGTCTTGATTTCCCTTGTCTCTTGGATTTGTTTGTAATATTTTCCATCTGACCATGCTTTTTACTCAAGTTGATTGATTCCCTTACCTTGGTTATATTGATATTGGACTCTTACAGACCTTTCCTTGATTAGAGTCTGATGAACCTAGCCTCTATTACTTGCTACGCACTTGTACTATGCTTGAAAATACTTTCTTATTAGTCATATTTAGCCTATGTGATTTCTTTCCTTATTTAGCACTTGCATGTTACCATTTGATTTTAATTCCTTAATTAAAGGAAGTCTTTGATACCTATTTGATTTTAATTGACACTTATTCCCCTAGTTATTGCTGAACTGCAATCCTTGCCATATTTTTTCATATTTCTCAAACTATATATACTCTCCTCCTTTCTATTTGAACATACACGAACACAGAACATCATCTGAGTTCACAATTCACTTATACTCTCCCTCTCTCTGATACTTGCATATTTGTGGACTGTGTTTGCTTTCTTCTGCATGTTTCGCCTCTATATTGGTATGTCTCAATTGGTTTACATGCCTCAACAACAATGTATTTAGTTCTGACCATTTGTCTCAATCGTTTGTTTGTTGTGAATTTGATACCTTATGGATTCCCTTACCCTTTACCCCCTTTGAATATGAGTTATTGTTCAGGGGATAGCAGCACTCTAATATATATTGTTGTATATGATCCTGAACTGGGTTCTTTTAATCCCTAACTCAACCAATTCTCATTCTCTTTCCCCTTTTATGTGCTTGAGCCCTGGACTCAAAGAGTCTGCTCCTAACTTGTTCAACTAAAAAAGTGGCCAGGGGGTATTCCAACCTACTTTATGGCTAGGTATGACCACCACCTGTCATGGCCCCCTAATTCCCTTTCACTTTGCACTTATTCCGAGCTATAAGTTCTACCCCTCTCTTGCAAGCCATGCTTCGGGAACCCTGTGCTCCCTCTGAACTTGGATCCCTGAGAGTTGGCTTTTCCACACTGTAATGTTCCGAATTCTAATGGTATCTTGGGTGTAAGAAATGTAGGGGATCCCTGAGATACCTTGAAACTTTGAAACACCCTAGATAATGAGAAGGCTTTAAAAATCTGGATCCCGGAGTTGGTTAAATACATGTTATTGGACATTAGGATTGAATTAGGCTGCTCAGATCTAGCTGTTGGCTTTTGATGTATTTTTATAGCTATTTTCTAGTTTGTAATAATTTGTATACAAAACTCGGGGAATATAGTAAAAGGGTGTGAGAGGGGTTTTACTTTCTTGCATCAATAAGGGTAGATATCATGCTTTAGGACTCTCCTTTTCTAGAAATCCCGCCTATAAGTCTGTTTAACATCTTTGATTCAATCACATAGATACCATGCCTATAGGGTTTAACGTTTAATTATGCTGCAAGTCACCTAGAAATCCTGCCTATAGGGTTTAATGTTGCGGAATATACCAGTTTATGAACATTAAATAAGAAATAGCGGAAAATGATATAAATAGGAATGTAATCCGTGCCGCTTGGCACATACACCCGTCAAACACACTGTATAAAACACCACCAAGACCCGGAATCCCACGGGCAACACAGACTAAAAGAGAGTATACAACTGTGGCTCGATGTGTAAAGAGTATCTAACAACGAAATGAAGGAAATCATCTACTAATACTATCAGAATAGAAAGAGGGCCTCCGGATCCGCGGACGTAGCAGATCATACCTCGAAGTCTCCCAGAAAGCTGCGGAATCACCTAGTACGAGCCTGCTCTGATGTACCTGGATCTGCACAACAAAAGTGTGCAGAAGAGTAGCATGAGTACACCACGGCGGTACTCAGTAAGTGCCAAGCCTAACCTCGATGGAGTAGTGACGAGGTAGGTCAGGGCCCTACTGAGAAAACAATAATGAAATGATGAAAAACAAAATAAACAGTTTATATGATAATAATTTCCGAAATAACAACATTATGATAATTACTGCAACTGTCTACAATCAAGCTAACAACAAATAACCAACTCAAATAAATAAATCCAGGATCCGTGGGAATTGAACCCACAGTCCCATTCTCAGTACCTCTGGGTCTCCGGGAATCGAACCCGCAGCCCATGTCTCAATAATATCTCAATAACTCAGGATCTCCGGAATCGAACCCGCAGTCCCTACCAATAACTCAGGATCTCGGGAATCGAACCCGTATTCCCTACCAATAACTCAGGATCTCGGGAATTGACCCATAGTCCACAATAACTCAGGATCTCGGGAATCGAACCCGTAGTCCCTACCAATATCACGCCGGGTCTCCGGGAATCGAACCCACAGCCCTGGGTCTCCGGGAATCGAACCCGCAGTCCACAAACAATATCACTCCGGGTCTCTGGGAATCGAACCCACAGCCCTGGGATCTCCGGGAATTGAACCCGCAGTCCACCAACACATCAAATAAGAAAACACACAGAGAGAATATAATGTTAAATTACAACTTCACCGAAATTAGTGCCAACAATTTATCAAGAATTCAAGTAAATCAGCTAGGCAATTAAACATGTTGAATCCTAGTTAATCATGCTTTTCTAAGTACTACCGGGTAAGAATATCGAATTAACAGCTAAAAACAGGAACATCACTCATCGAACATTTTAAGTAAAGTATGTGTTCAACAACCACCGCATGTACACGCCCGTCACCTCGCGTACAAGGCATTTAAACTATCACATAATATCCTAGGGGTGAAAGTTCCCCCACACGAGGTTAGACAAGCCACTTACCTCAATCCGGCCAATTCAATACTCAATTTAGCTTTTCCTTTACCAATTCCTCAATGCTTGGCTCAATCTAGCCAAAAATAACTTGAATACATCAAACAATGCAAGAGAAAACAATTTCAATTAACAAAACTATGATTCTTACACAATTTGCAAAAAGTCAACAAAAGTCAACTCCTCGGGCCCACACCTCGGAACCCAAAAAAATTACAAAAACTGAACACCCATTTCGCTACGAGTTCACCCATACAAAAATTATCTAATTACGATACCATTTGGTCATTCAAATCATCATTTTGCATTTTTGAAAGATTTCACAATTTTCCCCAAATTTTCCTTTAGATTCTCATGAATTTGATGTTAAATCTAAGATATAATCACAAAATATAGTTGGAAAAGGGTTAGAGACACTTACCCAATGATTTGCAGAAGTTTGGGTCTTTGGAAAATCGGCTATGGAGGTTTAGGTTTTGAGAAAATTGAAAAATGGGTGAAAATCCCGTCAAAAACCTCACTTAACAGGCCTCAGATGTCGCATTTGCGACCCAGGGTTCGCAATTGCGAACCCTTAGATATTGCGAACAAAAAAAGGCTGGCAGAGGTCGCATTTGCGACAAAAAGTTCGCATTTGCGAACTGGGCATCGCAAATGCGATAAAAAGTTCGCATTTGCGAACATAGCAGAACCAACAATTTTTTTCCTGACACGAAAATGAGCATAACTTCCTCATACGATGTCCAAATTCGATGATTCTTTTTCCTATGGCTCCAAAATTTCGATACGGATCTAATGGTTCAAACAAAACTAAATTTGGATATCATTTGCTTAATATGATATCATTTTTTTTTTTTTGAAGAAACGATGACAAAGTATCCAAAACAAGCGCAACATAGCCTAAACCTATCTGAAACTCACCCGAGACTCCCGGGACCTCATCCAAACATACCAACACATCTTAATACTTAATTCGAACTTGCTCAAATCCTCAAAACACGTCTAACAACATCAAAACCCATAATTCTCATCGAATTCAAGCCTAAATTTCTTAAAACTTTCCGAATTGCATATTCGATCAAAAACCCATCCAAACGACGCCCGAATGACCCGAAAATTTGCGGACATACCCAAAATCACATAACGAAGCTACAGAAATTGTCGGAATTCCATTCCGACCCCCGGATCAAAATCTCACCTATCGATCGGATTCGCCAAAATTTCAACCTTCGGCATTTCAAGCCTAATTGAGCTACGGACCTCCAAAATATATTCCGAACGCGCTCCCAACCCCGAAATCACCTAACGGAGCTAATGGAACCATCGGATTTCCGTTCCGAGATCGTCTTAACACTGTTCCGGCTACGAACCGTTTTCTAGTTTCAAAGCTCTTATTTAGGGACTAAGTGTCCCAAAATGCTCAAATTTTTGGAACCAACTCTCCCGGCAACCCACAATAGCAGAAATGAACTTAGGGGAACAGTTAAATTAGGGGATTGGGGCGTAATTTTCTAAAACGACCGGTCGGGTCGTTACATCTTCCCACACTTAAAGATTCGTTCGTCCTCGAACGAGCATAGAAAACATACCTGAAATAGTGAAAAGATGAGGGTACTGGCTGCGCATATCCTGCTCGGTCTCCCAAGTCGCCTCCTCGACCGGCTGGCTCCGCCACTGAACCTTTACCGAAGAGATGTTCTTTGACCTTAGCTTTCTGACTTGCCTGTCTAGAATGGCTACTGGTTCCTCAACATAAGACAAATCCTTGTCTAGCTGAACGGATGTGAAATCCAACACATGCGACGGGTCACCATGGTATCTCCGGAGCATGGAGACATGAAACACGGGGTGAACTCCGGCTAGGCTGGGAGGTAAGGCCAACTCATAAGCAACCTCCCCAACACGCCTCAAAATCTAAAAAGGGCAATAAATCTAAGACTCAGCTGAGCACATTAGCCTGATATATCTGAAGATATTCCCTCTTGTTTAAGCAATTAAGTCTTAGAGCCTAATTCCAACATCCGGAATTCTATGTCGGGCTTGTTTTCATCAAGAGATCACTCAATATTCCTCAAACGCCGTCCTCAAACATGATTGCATAACCTTGCTGGATTCTTACCTTGCAACTCAAAATCCACAAGACCACAATAATATTTTATGATCAAATTAGCCAAAAATTCAACGAATCAGATGCTCCCATCACACCTCATGATCTACATAGGTCTCGTTCCAACCTTTACAATACTGACACGATGGAAGAGATGTGTTGATATCCATAACCAACTACTGAATCAACAATTCATTGGTCCATACTCCCGACAAGATCCATTACCTTGTCCTAAACCAGAGGATGATCATTTCCTCTATAGTATACTTCATATAATCAATTTGCACTGACCCCAAATCACATAATCTCATCTCACCCAGTACGAACTGCTCAAGCGATAAGCCACATCGGACATAATCAAAAGTCCCACAAGATGACACAATGTGCTACTAATCCACTAATACGTACGTGATACAAAGGAAGGCGAAAACTAGAGAGAATTATTCAGCTCTCACATAAACATGGGCCATCCTCAGAAAATAAGAAACATAACACATAAAAGCAATTATAGACACCGAAATAGACACCACATTGTTGCGGCGTGCAACCCGATCCCAACAATATGCCCATGGCGGCGTGCCACCCGATCCCAACAATATAACCATGGCGGCGTGCCACCCGATCCCAACAATATAACCATGGCGGCGTGCCACCCGATCCCAACAATATAAAACTCACACAAGGAGTCATATGTCGAGCTGAATAGTTCGTCACATCAAAATACTGACTATCGATCATAAGCACACTAAGGTGCATGATATCGGACACAATGAAACATATAGCGCTATAGGCTACAACTCAAGCACAACTGAGGTGCGATATAAGATCTGAGTCTCAAGAGCCATCATGCTCCTATAACATCACCGCTGAGCGGAACCCCAACACATAAGGAACTTACCAAGCCGTCTCACACTCATACGGCACAATATATCTTACATGAATTAACCAACCGCGAAATAAGACCGCGACTATCCCTTCATAAAGGGCGCATTGCTGGAAGAAACATAACCGGCCTGACGCAAGGCTCACTTCCACATTTAAATCTATCCACCGACCTTAAGTCTATCATGGTCGTGCCAAGATAAGTCAATAGTATTTCACAGGTCTATAACCCAATAAGCAGAGTGCCCTCCAGGCATAAGTTCTCAAATGGATGATATCACCAAACTCCTCATACTTGGTTTAAATTTCTAACCAATCAAGTGACTACAAGTCACACCTATACAATCTTCTTGTGGGTCAAGCTCCCACCATCTTCCGAATAATTAAACGGACCTGCACATTCAACCCACCGGCTGCACTAACACTGAAAAGCGATCAGGAGTCCCTAACCGGGATGCAAAGCCTTTCTCATAGAACACCGACCTCAAATGATACCGATGCTAATACCCATCTTACTCAAAACACCGACACTCTTTCCCTGCTCATCCGAGCTCTTTATATCACATTCATTAACCAAACTGTGACCTTAGTCCTTCAAATTTCATACTACTCGCTGCACCCCACGTGCCGATATACGATAGACACAATTTCCATCATAGCTCTAGAACTGACGATAGGCTAATACTTCATCACATAAGACCTTCCATTTAACTCATTTTAGGAGAACTATAGCAACACACAGTGAGTTCTCATAACCGTTGAATATGCCAATCTCTAAGTAGTGGTCCAAGCCACCATAACCCTTTCCGAGATCCGCCTACTCATAACAGGCCTTTAACAGAAGAATACTTCAGAATTACATCAATCACTGCGGCCGACAAGTCTCAAATGCACCGCCACAAATCACATGCATAATTCGATCACGTTGCATGAATCGATCATTGACACCAATACGCCAACTCAACTATGGCCGATCAATCTACTTCCTTCCAGGTTATCCTTGATTGCCTTAGAAATGTTAATATCTTCCTTCAATACCTAACTTATTCCAACCGCACTTACCCCGAGTGACCTTAAATCATGAGGCCATGCTATCTCAAGAACGACGACCATTTCATGTCTCTCAAATACTACACCACAAGTCAAAACATCATAGATCGTTTTTGTGCTTTTCTTCATAAGTTGCTTCAAAAGCTTGAGCCTCAACTGTACTTATAGACTCAGAATTATCAGGCACCACACTTTACCTCTTGAATTCACTAGGACCGCTATTGAGAACCATCCGGTTCTAACTTGCCCCAGTACGCAACCAACTCTACTGAATTTCTTTATAACATATGAATACCCTCTCGATAAATCACCCAGCGGAATCACTTCCCGCGAGGTCTGCACCTATACGAGGCATAAATCATGAATTTTTCCCTCAAGTTTGAACATGAGCCAGTAAGGCTAAACATAACATGCATTCGACAATACATATACTCAAATTGCCACACATGGTCCTTTTCCCGTGGCCGCAATAACACAATAATACGCTGGTATCCATAATTCACACAGGTAATTAACCATGCGATCCAATCTTAAGCGGTGGGACTCTCCCACTTAGCCCAAAGCCACTATTACACGACTCTCGAACACATTATAACCATTCTCTCAAGTCATTTACTATTATTCAACTGCAACTCACTTGATCCAACGAATATAACCACCTGTGCTATATTAGCACTCTAACACCATAGGGTATGAACTCATCCCAATACAACCAAGCATATTCCCGCTCTATGTATCGAACATTCTTTACCACGACAACTTAAGACATACTGTGATTCTCACACCTACGAAGCACCATGTAGCCTTCGCCGAAGTCTTCCCTGCTGATAATGAAATGTAGAATTATTATGGACACAGGAACATCAAAAGTCCCAACATCATACCATACGAGTCTCAACTCTTACTCTTCCACAAGTTTCAAAGAACTTTTGAATAGTACCTAAATACGGTGCGAGCCAAATCGGATATGATACATGACCCATAATTTGGTCGTTGGTAGTGAAATCCTTTCCGTTAGCACGAAGCCTTAAAGATACATCTTGCTAATCCACGATAATAGCCTTTATCATATGTACGTCTTCATCATAAGACAACCCAAGACATTGGTTTGGTACATGTCCTTCTTAAGACAGTTAAACTCATTTCCCCCAGTATCTCTGCTGGCTGAATTCTTCGCTAAATAGATATCTCATATGAACCATATAGTCTTTATTACCACTAACTATCTTTAGATCTACATCCACCTCGTGATTCTACCTTTACTGTGACGATTAGGCAGTTAAGTAAACCTTCTCAAGACCATACTTATCAACTGAATGTCAGAACCTAGTGCACCCCCATGTGCACAGTTGAAGATCTCTCAATTCTATTGCATTATCGATATGGATGACACGCGGTAACAATGGTCGAGTAAATTCTTGACTTCCTTGAGATCTCTCTGCAGCGTCACGAACCATTGGCGCATACTTGATACCGAGTGCGCAATTTCAATACACGAGTGGATGCAAAAGAACATATGACATAGGCTTCAACTGAATAAATGACGCACGATAAGGAATTCAAAGAATTGAAGAGTTTCCTAAACAGTTACATAGCCCCTCGTAGATAAATACAGACGTCTCCGTATCGATCAGCGAGACTCTAAGTAACCGGTCCGTGTCCCGTGACTCCTATGAACCTAGAGCTCTGATACCAACTTGTCACGACCCTAGTTCACCAATCGTGAACATGTCATGACGGCACCCAGTCCCCACGACTAGGTAAGCCTAACACGTTGCGGAATATACCAGTTTATGAACATTAAATAAGAAATAGCGGAAAATGATATAAATAGGAATGTAATCCGTGCCGCTTGGCACATACACCCGTCAAACACACTGTATAAAACACCACCAAGACCCGGAATCCCACGGGCAACACAGACTAAAAGAGAGTATACAACCGTGGCTCTATGTGTAAAGAGTATCTAACAACGAAATGAAGGAAAACATCTACTAATACTATCAGAATAGAAGGAGGGCCTCCGGATCCGCGGACGTAGCAGATCATACCTCGAGGTCTCCAAATGTGCTGCTGAATCACCTAGTATGAGCCTGTCCTGATGTACCTGGATCTGCACAACAAAAGTGTGCAGAAGAGTAGCATGAGTACACCACGGCGGTACTCAGTAAGTGCCAAGCCTAACCTCGATGGAGTAGTGACGAGGTAGGTCGGGGCCCTACTGAGAAAACAATAATATAATGATGATAACAAAATAAACAGTTTAAATGATAATAATTTCCGAAATAACAACATTATGATGATTACTGCAACTGTCTACAATCAAGCTAACAACAAATAACCAACTCAAATAAATAAATCCAGGATCCGTGGGAATTGAACCCACAGTCCCATTCTCAGTACCTCTGGGTCTCCGGGAATCGAACCCGCAGCCCATGTCTCAATAATATCTCAATAACTCGGGATCTCCGGGAATCGAACCCGCAGTCCCTACCAATAACTCAGGATCTCGGGAATCGAACCCGTAGTCCCTACCAATAACTCAGGATCTCGGGAATCGAACCCGTAGTCCCTACCAATAACTCGGGATCTCGGGAATCGAACCCGTAGTCCCTACCAATATCACGCCGGGTCTCTGGGAATCGAACCCACAGCCCTGGGTCTCCGGGAATCGAACCCGCAGTCCACAAACAATATCACTCCGGGTCTCTGGGAATCGAACCCACAGCCCTGGGATCTCCGGGAATTGAACCCGCAGTCCACCAACACATCAAATAAGAAAACACACAGAGAGAATATAATGTTAAATTACAACTTCACCGAAATTAGTGCCAACAATTTATCAAGAATTCAAGTAAATCAGTTAGGCAATTAAACATGTTGAATCCTAGTTAATCATGCTTTTCTAAGTACTACCGGGTAATGGTAACGCTTTTATCAGCTAAGAGCAGGAATATCACAAATCAGACAATTCAAGTAAAGGGTGTTACAACAACCAGCGCATGTACACGCCCGTCACCTCGCGTACAAGGCATTTAAACTATCACATAATATCCTAGGGGTGAAAGTTCCCCCACACGAGGTTAGACAAGCCACTTACCTCAATCCGGCCAATTCAATACTCAATTTAGCTTTTCCTTTACCAATTCCTCAATGCTTGGCTCAATCTAGCCAAAAATAACTTGAATACATCAAACAATGCAAGAGAAAACAATTTCAATTAACAAAACTATGATTCTTACACAATTTGCAAAAAGTCAACAAAAGTCAACTCCTCGGGCCCACACCTCGGAACCCAAAAAAAATTACAAAAACTGAACACCCATTTCGCTACGAGTTCACCCATACAAAAATTATCTAATTACGATACCATTTGGTCATTCAAATCATCATTTTGCATTTTTGAAAGATTTCACAATTTTCCCCAAATTTTCCTTTAGATTCTCATGAATTTGATGTTAAATCTAAGATATAATTACAAAATATAGTTGGAAAAGGATTAGAGACACTTACCCAATGATTTGCAGAAGTTTGGGTCTTTGGAAAATCGGCTATGGAGGTTTAGGTTTTGAGAAAATTGAAAAATGGGTGAAAATCCCGTCAAAAACCTCACTTAACAGGCCTCGGATGTCGCATTTGCGACCCATGGTTCGCAATTGCGAACCCTTAGATATTGCGAACAAAAAAAGGCTGGCAGAGGTCGTATTTGCGACAAAAAGTTCACATTTGCGAACTGGGCATCGCAAATGCGACAAAATGTTCGCATTTGCGAACATAGCAGAAACCAACAATTTTTCCCGACACGAAAATGAGCATAACTTCCTCATACGATGTCCAAATTCGATGATTCTTTTTCCTATGGCTCCAAAATTTCGATACGGATCTAATGGTTCAAACAAAACTAAATTTGGATATCATTTGCTTAATATGATATCATTTTTTTTTTCTTGAAGAAACGATGACAAAGTATCCAAAACAAGCGCAACATAGCCTAAACCTATCTGAAACTCACCCGAGACTCCCGGGACCTCATCCAAACATACCAACACATCTTAATACTTAATTCGAACTTGCTCAAATCCTCAAAACACGTCTAACAACATCAAAACCCATAATTCTCATCGAATTCAAGCCTAAATTTCTTAAAACTTTCCGAATTGCATATTCGATCAAAAACCCATCCAAACGACGCCCGAATGACCCGAAAATTTGCGGACATACCCAAAATCACATAACGAAGCTACAGAAATTGTCGGAATTCCATTCCGACCCCCGGATCAAAATCTCACCTATCGATCGGATTCGCCAAAATTTCAACCTTCGGCATTTCAAGCCTAATTGAGCTACGGACCTCCAAAATATATTCCGAACGCGCTCCCAACCCCGAAATCACCTAACGGAGCTAATGGAACCATCGGATTTCCGTTCCGAGATCGTCTTAACACTGTTCCGGCTACGAACCGTTTTCTAGTTTCAAAGCTCTTATTTAGGGACTAAGTGTCCCAAAATGCTCAAATTTTTGGAACCAACTCTCCCGACAACCCACAATAGCAGAAATGAACTTAGGGGAACAGTTAAATTAGGGATTGGGGCGTAATTTTCTAAAACGACCGGTCGGGTCGTTACATCTTCCCACACTTATTAACGTTTAATTATGCTGCAAGTCACCTAGAAATCCTGCCTATAGGGTTTAATGTTCAACTATACTGCGAATCACATAGAAAGCATGCCTATAGGAGTTAACGCTCATATTCTGTAACTAACGCACGTAGAGATCCTGTCTAAAGGAATTCTAAGCTTTTCTGAAAATTCATGTATAGATATCATGTCTATAGGGAATGAACATTTATTAGACAAACTGTCGGATTAATTAAAAACAGTCATCTTTACATAAATTCTTTAACATGTTCTGAAAAATCAAATATAGATATCATGCTTATAGGATTTCGCATCAAATTCGTCTGATAATAATCTGTTAACTGGCCCCTAACGCCTTAATTCAGTAACGTTTTCAAAAGCCTTAATCTTTTTGGTAAAACTCTCTCGAATCAATGTACATTTGTCCTAAAAGTTGAGTTCTTCAAATCTACATCTTTTCGAAACGGTTTCTTTTCTAATATCCTGCCTAAGTGTTTTCCAAGTAAATTCTTGCCTTCCTTACTCTTTTTCTTAGATAGTTCTGTCTTTTCTTTGAAATTCTTTACAATTATTTCTGTGTTTTATAACCGAACAGTCCGTTGATTTTCTTTGAAACTTATTTCTAAACTATATCTGCAGACTGCTCTTTCTTTTAAAAAGTCTTCTGCATTAGTCTATCATCTGAAATCAATACTTTTCTAAATAACTCGCGTTGAATACCTTAAAATTTAACAACTGTATCCGAGTTGCCTAATGCAGACTTTCTGCCTAAACACATGTGCTGAACCAGTCCGTTCGCTACTTAAATTCAATCTAAGACCAAACCAGTATTTGTTAAGACATGATAAGCTAATTGATTATTTAATTTTTGGGGTTAATTTGAGCCTTGTATAATTGTTTGTTCTCCCCTCTTACTTGCTACTTGTTTTGAATGTCGAGTAGAATTTTATTCTTTAAACTCCATAGAGACCTCCATCCCTTTCTTTCCTTTTTAGGATTAGAAATCCTAATACCCACATGACTAATAGGATTGGGACAGATAATAGCATGCGGTAATTAGCTTAATCCACATAAATATGTAAAAGGTATTCTTTCAGGATATTAAAATAGGTGGAACATCGTTTCACCAAATAAATATGCAATTTATTTATAATCAAAAAGCTGGTTACAATTGCAAAATCAATTCTTTATAAAATGCACTGTATTAATTTTAGAACCTCAAAATAGGTATAAATTTGATGTACTTATTTTTTCCTTTGTTTGCGTATCTGATATAAGTAACAGAATAGGAGAGTTACTTACATCTTATTTCACCTGCTAAATATTCAATCAAGGTAATTAAAAAAAGTCTCAATTAGCAATATCCTCTCTTTATAATTTTATTAACTTTGAGATCTCTTTTTTAAAATAAACCGGTGACTTAGGACACCAAATAAATTATTCTAAGTGACGACTCTGAATTTGAATAAATAATCTCATTTCGATTAATGTCACTTTAATTGAAATTTTTTTTTTATAACCCTTTCGGATAAAAAAGGAAGTGTGACCGCTTTAATTCACGTAATGTAAAAGCTGATCATCTTCAAAAACTAAATAGGTATAAAGTTTGTGTACTTATATCTTTCTTTACATATTTGAAATAAATTTGGATCTTATTATTAGTAAAATCCATGTAAATATGTGTAAATGCTATTAATTTTAGAGTATTAAAATAGTTATAAAATTTATGAACAACTATCAGTGACAAAATAGGACAAGAGGGGTTGCTCTAATGGTTAATTTTTTTTACAAATTTAACTTATAAATGGTATCCATGTTAATATATTATAATAGGTATAGTGTTTAATATATATTCTTAAAATGCCAAGTAATATGAACTTACCATTTAGTAGAATCAAAGCCAGATAGCACAAGTTTTTATGATTAGTATAAATAGAAGTGGAAGAGATGAGAAAGATATACTGCTTTAAATTTACAAAATGAAGATGAGTCAAACTTTAGCAACATTTTTCGTTGTGATCGCTTTTTTTATTCTTGCATCAGGTATATTCTTGCTAAACTATTTTTTTTTATTTTTTATTCCAACATATTAATAATAATTTTCAGGCAACAATGTAAAAATGATGATACATTAAAGAAGTTTTTGTACCGTTTCTTATGCTAGGTTTGCAAAAAGGTGGCAAGTCTTTGGATGTTCTCTTTCTTTCCTTTTTCTCATTAATTAATCAAATGAAAATGGATTAAACTAAGGCCATATTAACGGTGTTGAAGACAAATTATTCCTTATACTTGTTCAAAATTATAATTTACACAAATTATTTTTTGTATGTGCAGAAAATGGAATGCGTTCAGTTGAAGGTATTTTTACCGGGGTTTGTGAACGATTTGTCCTGGGAGTTATTTGTCCACCCGAAAAAGATTCACGGATATGCCTAACGGAGTGCACTAACATATCTGGAGGTCATACACCAATTAGTCATCCTTGTTTACAAGCCAAAGATTCATCTATCTGCTTTTGTCAGTGGTTATCAGATTTATGTTAATGGAGATCTTCAACATCTATCAAACATTCATTATTCTCGATCAACACTTAAGTACACCAACCAATTCTAGAAGAAATCTTTGATTGTAATAAGATATATATAGTAGCTGTACTTGTTGATTAATTATTCATCAAATTTTGTTGAGTATAAGAATTTCGTAAAGTATGATTCAGTATTAATTCAATATTTTCGAATATGTTTCTTAACATATATGATATACTCCAGATTTAAACTAACAAGAAATTGCCAAGGATTACAATATGTTACAATTCAAAATTAAAGGACCTTTGAATTTTAAATTATACTATATATATATATTTTATTTAATATGTTAGGTGTGACAAAAAATATCACGAATTCAATGAGAGTACGATTAACCTCTGGATTTGAAATCACTGCTTATATACCCGGTATTGGCCATAATTTACAAAAGGCACATTCATCTTTACTGGGTTTAGATCTTGACTTAGACCTTCCTTTCTTTTTCCTCGTTTGATTTTGAGGACGAACCCTCACAACTAGTGCTTCTCCTTCTCCGCCCTTCTATTTTTCTCCCTTTCTTTATTCATAGCTGTACAAAGCCGAACAAACTTCTCTGCAAGAAACTTTATCATTTTCATATTCAAGGTGCTCGTACTCATTAGGAAGTGATGCTAAAAACATCAAGTCCAAGTCACCATCATCAAAACTTATATCCATTTTTTGTAAATCTGTGACCAACTTATTGAAACTGGTGATATGTTCATTCATCGCGGTACCAGGAACACAGGTGAAGTGAAACAGTCGCTTCTTCGTGTACAATTTATCTTGACTATCTTTCTTCAAAAAATTATCCTCTAGTGCTTTCCATAATTTACTTGCAGAAGTTTTCTTTGTGTATGGATATTTCTGCTCTCTAATAAGGTAGGATCAAATGGTACCGTAAGTAACACGGTTGATAATTTTTCAATCTCCTTCTCCAATAACATCCGGTCTCTTTTATTCAATAGCAAAATCTAGCCCTTGTTGAAAAAGGACATATAGAACCTCGCCTTGCCACATCCCAAAATATTTGGACCCGTCAAAAATTTCTACTACAAATTTTGCATTTGACACAATTCTTATCATAAGCGAAGATGACAATGATGACGTATTGTTGACACTTGATGTAGATTCTTCTTGTTTATTGTCTTCCATCTTTGACACAAATATTATTTAATAGCTGACGACACAAATCAAGATTATGTCCTTTCTGGTGTGGAAGATCAGACTAAGCTGCAACCACAGAGCATACTCAGACAGAACCTTGACTCAGTTACCAAGATAAATCTTTTCTGATATGGAAGATCAGACTGTGCTGCAACCACTAAGCATACTTAGACAGTACCTTGGCTCTGATACCAATTGTTGCGGAAGCCAAATGTATATAGTGAGAATGAGTCACAACTACTATACCAAAAATTATGGCAGCCACCAAATAATAAATAAGACAATAAAGCAACAATAAAAGGAACACCGGAATTTACGAGGTTCGACCAATTTTGCCTACTCCTCGGACACAATCAATATTTTATTTTACTCAAAATACAAGTGAAATAATACTAAAGAGAAAAGATACAAATGCTTTAAGAAGATAAGAAAGCAAATAAGAGGTGTGTTTAAATCCTAAACATTAGGTCTCATTTTATAGGAAAATATTCCCTGCCACTTTTTTAAACCACCGATGTGGGATAAGAAATTTTAATCAGATAAATAAACCAAATATGACAGTTAAGCGACCGTGCTAGAACCACGAAACTCGTGAATGCCTAACACCTTCTCCCGAGTTAACAGAATTCCTTATCCGGATTTCAGGTTCGCGGACTGTTAAATAAAGTCAAACCTTTCCTCAATTCGGGATTCAAACCTAGTGACTTGGAATACCAAATAAATTATCTCAAGTGGCGACTCTAAATTTGAATAAGTAATCTCATTTCTATTAATGTCACTTTAATTGAAAAAACTTCCTTATAACCCTTTCGGATAAAAAAAGAAGGTGTGAGAGCTCTAATCCGCATAAATATGTGTAAAAGCTGATCATCTTCGAAAACTAAATAGGTATAAAGTTTATGTACTTATATCTTTTCTTTGTTTGCTCATCCAAGAGGAGAGGTATAATTTAAATCTAAATCGTCAGTTAGGTAGGCAATTGAGGTATAAAAAGAGGATCTCAACTGGAAAAATCCTTTCTTTACATATTTGAAATAAATTTGAGATCTCATTATTAGTTTAATCCATGTAAATATGTGTAAATGGTATTCATTTTAGAATATTAAAATAGTTATAAAATTTATGAGCCTATCATCGGTGACATAATAGGTCTCTGGTGCCAAGTATATGTTAATGTCTTTACAAATTTGATTTATAATTTGATCTCTACGTTAGTATAAGCCACGTAATTATGGGTAAATGGTATTCATGTTAATCTATCATAATTGGTATAGTATTTAATACACTTGTATTCTTAAAATGCCAATTAGTAATATGAACTTACCATTTAGTAGAATCAAAGCCAGATAGCACAAGTTTTTATGATTAGTATAAATAGAAGTGGAAGAGATGAGAAAGATAAATTGCTTAAAATTTACAAAATGAAGATGAGTCAAACTTTAGCAACATTTTTCGTTGTGATCACTTTTTTTATTCTTGCATCAGGTATATTCTTGCTAAACTATTTTTTTTATTTTTTATTCCAACGTATTAATAATAATTTTCAGGTAACAATGTAAAACTCATGATACGTGAGTAAAAAGAAGGTTTTCTACCGTTTTTAATGCTAGGTTTGTTATCCAAAAAGGTGGCAAGTCTTTGGATATTCTTTTTTTCCCATTAATTATTAATCAAATGAATGGACTTTACTAAGGCCATATTAACTGTGTTGAAGTCAAACTATCTACCCATCAATCATAATTATCTTTTTTCTCCTCCTTTGGCATTTTAACTGCCTTTCTAATTCAATTATTACTTTTATAAAGTCTAAAATTATGTATTAATAATGAGCAACCGTTACGTCTTTTACTGTGGAGTCCAAAACGTTACTTCAAACCCCAATAAAACAGACGCCCGTTGGATCTCTTTTCTTCGTTACACCATTTTCCCCCAAATAGAAGACGGCAAACACAAGAAGTCAAATTTCAGCCACTGGTAGCAATCGGAGTTCGAAGAAATCAGCGGATAGTTCATGACTTTGCAGGTATTTTTTATTTTTGGTTCTAGGTTGTCCTAATTTTTTTACTCAATTTTATTGTTATTTATTTTCGAAACAATTCGAGAGAATGCTATGACTGCTGTAAATATTGAAACTCACATAGAACATAGTTGGATGAAGTATTGTCATTCTTTATATTACCCCAAAAGAGAGGTCTTTTGTAATTACAACGATTTGTTGTTGTTATTGGACTTCTCATAGTCTTTTCCTGCATTATAGTTTTGCATGAAATGTTGGTTTGATTTGTTCAATTTTGGGTCTATCTATTGTGATTTGGTGCTATTGTGGGAGCGACATTGCTTTGTTCGATCGTGTTTGTGTCTCCACCAGGGACAGAGGCAGGGTGGCGCAAAGGTGGTCATCTGAACACCCTTCATCGAAAAATTACACTGTTTATATAGGGATAATTTTAATTTTTACATATAGATATAATATATTGAACACCCTTGACACATTGAAAACGCTTGTGGTCAAGGGTGTTCAGAATATGCAGAAGATTGCAAGTTTGATTCCCGTCAGTTACAATACAATTTTTTCTGAATACCCTTAGCATATATTCTGCCTCCGCCACTGGTCTCCACATTGTACATTGGTCTTTATGGTTTGTTTTTATCTTTCCCTACTCCCTCAACATGGAGGAGCCGAAAAGGTTTGGTGGTTTTGAATGAGGACTAAAAAACCCCGGGAACTATAACTCAATGTATTATGCTTGGGTTTCTTCTATCATATATCAAAATTAATTATGTATCAAATCTTTTAGCTACTGTTATGGTACTAATACACTTGAATTTTCATGGTATAACTTGGGGGGTTTGTATTACATGTATAGTTCGTTTATTGTTCGCAATTTTGGGGTACCGGGAAAATATTATCTACATATGATTGACTTTCTTGATCTATTTTTTTCTTTTCTTCCGTTTTACATCAGGTTTTGGCAGACTATGAGTCCAAGTTGTTTCTCTTCTTCTTGGCTTTCGCCGTGTTTGTCTTGATAATGGGATCTATGTTAAAAGAAAAAGATTGAAAGAAAAAATAGTTACCAAAAGGGTGCTCCTTTTTTTAATTGATGAATTAAGATGTTATCATACTAACATCAAGAAGATACTACGAGTACTTAAAGTGAGGTGTTAGTTTCATAACAACATGTTCTATACTAAGTCTAGCGAGCTAGCCAAAATCAAAAAGTAGGCTGTCAAGTCAAGGTAAGAGAGTTAAATTCAAGAAAAGGAATAACCTTATTTACATGGTAAGGATTACTCCATCATTTACGCTTTTTATTTTATTTTATATATTTCTATTCATCCATATAGAAAGAGTAGGGAAGAGCTTGATATGCTACATTGGAGAGTTTAATTAGTCTCTTGCTTGGCTTTGCAATTTGCACTTACTTATATCGTTCTTTATTTTTGAATGATATAATTTTTATTTTTTATTAAGTGTTATACAAGTTTGAATGTGTTGTTTTTTACTTTAGGCGCGGTTTTCCTCTACTATAGTTGCACATGTAAAATTAAAAATGCATAAGTTACTTCAAAGTATGTTTCTATTCATTGTTATTTGTTACTTATATACTACTGTATCTCTTTCCATTTTCTTTACCATTTTAGTTAACGTGGGTTTATATTTTCAGTCTTCAAATTTTCTGTATTTATATAGTTTAATTGCAATTACAAGTACAGTAAAGAAATTAAGTGCCACTATTTTTCAATGTGCTTATTTTGACGTCCAATGGGATGCTTCAATCTTTTCATCTTTGCTTATATTATTGACGTTAATCAGCAATTTATGATATAAATAGCTTGTAATGTTGAAAGAGCTCAAATGGAACAATAATAAACATTCTAAATGGTGAATTTAAAATATTTGCTTTATTTTCCCTGGTTGATGGCATTTCTAAACTATAGTTTACCTGAAAATAGTATATGAAAATTACAACACATATCTTTGGAGAACCAATTCTCTGACCAAACATGCATCGACATGTCCTAGGTATTTTTGATTCTTATACTTACTGTTGCCATCCTTTGCTAGGCCAGCCCGACCAATCAACAATAACCACGGAGCCACAAGCTCACTTTATCCAATTTAAGCATAACATTGTTAGATATATTAAAAACAGGGAACCAAGTCCCAACACGTGCCAACTCCCATAGACCGAAGGGTCAAGAGTCATGAGCCTCTACAGAGTATACAAAGTGTAAATAGTGAATATAACCGTGCACAAGTGTGGGATGATCAGAACAAAAATACAGACAAACTGGAGAATCAGGTCCTGCGAACGCTGGCAGCTACCTCGACTGTCCAAAAGCACTCCCGAGCCGCAATAGAATCAACTCTGCTGTGATGTACCTGAATCTGCACACAAGGTGCAGGGAGTCGGGTGTGAGTACTTCCAACTCGGCAGTAATAAAAGTAAATAATGCTGAAGGGAAGAAAACCACGATAGGCACTATCTCATGCTACACAATACAGAACTATCTTTTTATTCCTTTCAAGCATATGTGAGTAGATTATTTAGAAAACTCAATTTTAGCTACTTTCTTTCATAATAATATACCAATACCTGGATACAATCTCAAGCAGTGCAAGTCCGCACTCAAATCAGCCCCTCGGGCTCAGCACTCCTTATCAATTTACACCAGGAGATCCACGCATAAATCTAGCAAAAGGGAATGCACATCGACTCAAGTTGCTCATTGCAACAAACATGTATATATAGCCTCGAGCTCGGTCACATGAAACTCATCCGACAAAGTTCCTCAATACCGGAACTGAATCAATGGTAGATACCTCTACACTGACATCCGCCACGAAGGCCCAACTAGCAAAGCAATACCTACCAACCGTCCGCTGGCTCTAGGGTACATCCACCCTGCTGGAGCATGATCTGATGCGCTCTGCCACGCAGTTGTGACATTTCTCTGATATAGTCCATATCACATTAGTCTAGACAACCTAACTTATGACAACCAGCCTGCAATCATATATCATTATTCAAATTCGTCATATCAAGTGACGAGATAGCCACTAGGGCTTCCAATTTCCGATAACCGCTAAACTGTGCCGATACACACGATATACCACCACTGCGTAGGCGGGTTACGAGAACTTCTAGTCTCCAACACATACATAACACAGGAATCACTATGCCTGATTTCGTACTTCACCGTATGATTACATAACGCACCTCAAGCGTCCATTCATACCACGAAAGCCATTCATAAATTTCACTATGTCATCAACGACTCAATTATTACAGTCGATCCAACGGGAGAATACCACCATACCGCTAGATATTATCAATTTATTTTACTTGCCCCCTTTTTACCATAGACTCTGCCGAAATATTAGCATAGCAGTACCATTCTCCTAAATCACCAGGAAGATTGATTCTCAGATTATCTGCAGCTGCCCACGCTGCTTGAGGGTATTAATGACTTCCCATATAATGAATTGATCTCAAAACCTTGAACATGCCGTTATCAACTTTCCATAACACATCGCATATACCATACCACACTAAAACAACAGGGAAAATTCATATCCCTTTCCCTACGCCGCAAACATCGGCGCACTCAACTAGTCAAGGACTTTCATGATCCCATATAGAGAAAACTCATTACACATTCCAAGCTTTACATACCAATAGGAAATACACTCATTTTCAAACCACGGTAAAACACATCACAAACCCTTTCTCCCAATTACATTGCATAACTTAAATTGCCAGGACTGAGTCCTTATACCCATACCGAGTTACACAACTGCCAATACTCAAAAGTTTTATTGCACAATATCGACGAGACTCATTACTTCAAACATATACCAGGAATTAATCGTATTCCTTATCATACCATTTCGGTTTATTAACAAGTTGATCCATTTACCCAATTTCCTTTCTGATTCATCTTTAATTTAATACTAGTCTTTACTGCATCACCACAATGCCTCAACCCATGTTACCACACAAGACTCGTACATAAGACTATACGGTCTAAGACCCATAGGCCACTGAATACTCTCTCAATTGTTTCCCAGAAATACCACATTCTACAATACTTTGTTTTGAAGAACTTCCTGCGATTTGAATTTGTTATCATTACCTTTCAACACGGATACTAAGAATCTCATCATCCCCATAACATAACAAAAATCTTGATTTCTTCTACTAAAACCACGGTCTTTAGCCACGTACACAGTCTTAAGGCACCTGACTGTTACAAGCAAAATCTTGAACACTACAAAATCATTCTCGGGCGTCATTCATCCTTATTCAGCTGTAATTCCAACTGTCCTATTGAGTAGAACCACTCGTGCCTTGCTAGAACTCTGACACCGCAAAACATGATTACATACAGATACAATTAGCTATCTTTCTTTTCTATACACCGAACATTCTTTACCAACATAAGTTCAAAACATCCTAGTATTTCTTCTCATCTACGAAGCACTATAACCTTTATCAAAATTTCCCAACATACCTAGAGACAGAACCAACACAGCACACAACAGTGCAATCAGTTATCCAATAACAACCTCCCCAACTTGGCTCGGAGCCATACATCAAAGCACTTTTAGCCACACATATCATTATTACTCAAGTGATGCCGAAATGTTACAATGAGATTAAACTCAAGTCATTTACAAGCCTTGACAGAGACTCGAATCATCAGAGACCTTAGCTCTTCTGCAATTCTTGCATTTATACACGCACCACCAGTAAGCCCACTCTCTTTAGGTGACAGAAATCTTTCTAAGTCCCAAATTTTCCAAAAATTTCGGCAGAGTTTCCTTTGTAATTTGGCCTATCCACCTGCCAGAGAATCACCAAACCATTCTAACAATACATCCATAACTCAACAAGACATCACAATGTATATCAACAACATTAATCTCAACACTATACAAGTTATATTATCAAAATTGATACATGGACATGCGCTGCACCTGCTCGAATCATAACATATGTCAAAATACCTCTCACCGCAATACTCATAGCACAACCAATTCAATTTTCTTGAGTCTAAACTCATACTACCACACATAGTGCACTTTACATTTCCGCTAAGAGGCAATGAACATATTTCTCACGCCCATAACTAGGGCTACATATCAAATCACAACAAGAACTGAATACCTTACAGCTCTCCCATTATCAAACTGCCATTTGCACAATAAAGATCAATACCAATCGTATGAACTTCATAATACCAGCTCGCGAAATTAGTACCTTGGTGCTCAAGCCATAGACAAAGATCTGGCCTCATGTCCTCCCTACTGGCCCAACATGAATTCATAGAGAATATATCTCGCTCCTCGATCGGGGAATCACAAGCCCTCAAGGCAATTATATTACTGAGCGCTCGAAGCGTACACAGACGTGGGGAAGGAATTTCAAAGATTCTATCTCAAGGTGAATCAAGTACGCACGATATGAATTCCAATAAGAGGAAAAGCAAAGAGAAATATGTAACAAATAACTACAATTTACACCAAAACCAGCATCAACAAGTTTCAGGAAGTTCAAGTAAGACAAGTAGGCACTTAGTGTCACGACCCCAAATCCGGTCGTGATGGCGCCCAGCACACTGCTAGGCCAGCCCGACTAATCAACAACAGTCATAGAGCTATGAGCTCGCCTTATCCCATTTAAGCATATCAATTGTAAAATAACGGTGATGTATATATCGAAACAGGGGAACCAAGTCCCAACGCATACCAACTCCCATAGACCGAAGGGTCAAAAGTCATGAGCCTCTACAGAGTATACAAAGTGTAAATAGTGAATATAACTGTGCACAAGTGTGGGATGATCAGAACAAAAGTACAGACAGACTGGAGTATCAGTTCCTGCGAACGCTAGCAGCTACCTCGACTGTCCAAAAGCACTCCCGAGTCGCAATAGAATCAGCCCTGCTGTGATGTACCTGGATCTGCACACAAGGTGCAGGAAGTCGGGTGTGAGTACTTCCAACTCAGCAGTAATAAAAGTAAATAATGCTGAAGGGAAGAAAACCACGATAGGCACTATCTCATGCTACACAATACAGAACTATCTTTATTCCTTACCAGCATATGTGAGTAGATTATTAGAAATCTCAATTTTTAGCTTCTTTCTTTTATGATAACATACCAATACCTGGAACAATCTCAAACAGTGCAAGTCCGCACTCAAATCAGCCCCTCGGGCTCAGCACTCCTTATCAATTTGCACCAGGAGATCTGGTCAATAAGGCAACTAATGCATGTGTGCCAGTAATGTATGAGTGCTAAATGTTATGCCACGTAGTACACGTAAACCAATGTATGTATGCCATGCAATGGATATGACCGCTACGGCGCGTAGCCCGATCCAATTTGGGTACCCGTGCTCACTGTGGGGGTTCAGACTCCGGAGGGGCTCCTACAACCCAAGCACAATATTAATATCACACCTTTTGCGACGCGCAGCCCGATCCCTATACCACTGCAGTGTGCAGTCCGATCAATGCATGTGTATGCATATGCTCACAAAAATTGTCATGCCCTAACATATGGCCCTCGGCCCCAATCTAGTCTAACAAATAATCAAGAAAGCCCTACGGGCAACAATATCATATTAGCTCACAGCTTAAAATGTTATTAAGACCTTGTTCAAGTTTTTCATAACCTTATAAGAATGCTGAATAGCAAAATACCATTTAAAACCTTATATTTAGATAAAAATATGCACAATGTTATCAAGACAATGATACCAATCCCTGAAGGATTCAAATAATCGGCACGAAGCACAAGCATGATAATTAGTCCAATTCATTTCAACAATTAGGTGTTATTATTTATTACGCGGGACGGACCAAGTCACAATCCCCAATGGTGCTCTACCCCACGCCCGTTATCCGGCGTGCAAGTCACCTCAACACAGCACTAAGATGTGCAAGTCCGGGGTTTACTAACCCTCAGGACATCATTTACAAGTATTACCCACCTCGAACCGACGAAAACTCATGCCCGCGACGCCTTAGCTCCTTGAACCGGCATCCACGCACGTCAAAACTAGCCAAAATCAATACAAATATATCAACATAGGCTAATGGAATGTAACCCAATCGAAAGAACTCGAAAAATATCAAAAATCAGGAAATTTGCAAAACCCGAGCCCCGGGCCCACATCTCGAAAAATTCCGAAACTCATATTTCCAGAATCCTTGTCTCGCCACGAGTCCATACATATAAAATTACCAAAATCGGAGTTCGATTGGCCTTTCAAAACCCAAAATTTCGTTTTCAATAACTAGGCCACAATCCTTCACAATTTCTACCCAAATTCATGAAGATTGAATGTTAATTCTACCATAAAATGATGTTTTTGAGTCAAGAAACTTACCTCCGATGAATACCCGATGATTTCCCAGCGTTTTCCCGTGATTTCTTATCTCTAGGGCTCAAAATTTTGTTTTTGGGTATATGAACCCGTGAGCCCTCTGTTCTGCAATTTAACTTACTGCCTGAACATTTAACCCTACGCGATCGCAGCACTGGGCTCGCGATCGCGATGCACAAATCCCGGGCTGCCAACTTTTCCTCTACGCGATCGCGTGAACCTGGACGCGATTGCAGTGACCCACTAAGCGACCCTACGCGATCGCATCAATACACCCGCGATCGCGATGCACAACCAGTCGACCCTACGCGATCGCAGACTCAACCTTGCGATCGCAGAGCTTCCCAGCTTTGCCCCACGCGATCGCAGACTCACCCTCGTGATCGCAGAGCTCTCAACATCCTCCTCTTACGCGATCGCATACATAGCTTCGCGATCGCGAAGCACAAAAATTATCTGCATTTATTGCAGCAGAAACGGCATTGACTTTGGCACAAATTGGTCCGTTTGGACCCCCGAATTCATCCCGAGGCTCCCGGGACCCCAACGAAAACCACCAACATACTCCAAAACACGATACGAACTTGTTCCAATCATAAAAACATCATTCTAATCATCAAAATCACCATTTCCACACGGATTCAAGCCTAAGTTTCTTCAAAACTTTCAAAACTAACATTCAATCCAAAACCCGATCAAACGACGTCCGAATGACCTGAAAATTTGCAGACATATCCAAAATCGCATAACGAAACTACAGAAATTGACGGAATTCCGTTCCGACCCCCGGATCAAAATCTCACCTCCCATCCGGTTTTTGCCCAAAATTCAACCTTCGCCAATTCAAGCCTAAAACTACATCGGACCTCCAAATTCAATTCCGATTGCTCTCCTAAGTCATAAATGATCCCCCGAAACTAGTCGAATCATCAGAATCTTATTCCGAGCACTCTAACTTGATAGTCAACTCTAGGTTGACTTTCCGTATTCAAACTTCCTTCAAACATGCTATTTGCTTCATTTTCAATTCAATTCACTCCTAACTCACCCGATAGGTTCTAAAACTGATATAAAGGCATAAGATATGTAAATGCAAGGTAACGGGGTGAAAATTCCCGTAACGACGGGCCGGGTCGTTACATTCTCCCCAACTTAAACAAACAAATAGTTTAAAATTTAATTTTTCGTAACCTTGCTTAACTGCTTTGATTAGAGTGTCTTGATAAAACTAATCATGAGTGAGTTATGTACCATGTGTGTATAAGGATTTGTTATATTTTGCGTATTGCATTTGATGCCTAGAACTTGCCTTGCGTATTTGCAAAGCGAAATATTAGTTTTGTTCAGTCTTGGAAGTGATAAAATTGTTCATTTGTCGAGCCAGATATGTATATTTTACCCACCTTATTGTTATATATCGTATTTAACCCCTTTGAGCTTGTAATCTTGTTTCTTTGGAAACCACATTACAAGCCTTGCCTATTTGTTGGACTTTACCATCTATTTGAACCATTGTATCCTCTTATGAGCACTTGAATTATTTATGAACTATGTAAAAGTTAAAGTGAGGGGTGGCTGATTTGGCTTTTGAGTGGAACTAATGAAATAAGAAGAAAGGTGCACTGTTTTGAAAAAGTAAAAGCCACATATTGAGAAAAAAAAAGCTGGATTGTCTTAAAAAAAATTCTTGATAAGTAGTGGCTCTTGATGTAAGTGTGCTTAAAGAAGTATGGGGGAATATAAATTCATGTGAAGGTGGAGTTTGACTTGACATAAGTATGGGGTTTGAATGTTAAAATGTATGTATTAAAGTGCTTAGGGAGGTGTAGTCACTCTTATATCTAAATGTATCTTACCCGTCCCGTAGCCTACATTACAACCAAATAAAGTCCTAATTAATCCAAGATTGAATGAGCTTGATTAGTATAGTAGTACACTACGGGCAAGCTTTATGGTGCATCTTTTGTAGCATATGAATGTTATTTCTGAGAGTGAGTGAATTCTTTCTATCTTGAGTTCCTAAGTGTTCTTAAATTTATTGTGTGGAACTACTCTCTTGTGTTGTGTGGGCACTTGATTCATGAAGAAAAGGTAATGTCAGTGACCTCTAGGTTAGAGTAAGTAGGTGTGTTGTGAATAATGCGTGGTACTTGTGAGTCAAATCTTGAGGTGAAGATGTTACGCTTTTGTGCTTAGTCTATTTTAAATACTCTTGGTGTGATGAGTTAGGAGAATTGTTTAAAAATGTCGTGTCTATAAATAAATAAAAAAGTGTAGTTTGATTGCTCGAGGACGAGCAATGGTTTAAGTGTGGGGTAGTGATGATAGGCTATTATTACGTATTTTAGTCGATTATTACACTCTAATTTACTGCATTTTAGTTGAGTTTGTGCTTTAATCGCTAGTGTTTCACACCAATTGTATGTTTTATACCTTGTAGGTGTGATTCCGAGCAATATAAATGTTATAGAATGAATTTAAGTAATTTGAAGCTTTGAAGTCTGAGTAAAAGCCCAACTAATTAAGCCGGGATTGTATTTAGGAATCAACGGATGATAGAGCAATAAAATAAAGAATCGAGTAGGCATATTACACACTGTCTAGTAAAATGAATATAATGTTCTTCTCGAAACTCCATTTGAGCTCTACAATATATAGTTGGAAAGCTAACTCAAAGAGCTACAACTTTCGTGTTATACATTTTTTCAAATTCCAAATAGAATAGGGTAACAAATGTGGTCGAAACCGCTTTTCGCCGTGGTCCTACTGCATTTTGGCCGTGGCCATGCGGCTCCAGGAATCAAAAAGAAGTCCTATTTTGTCCGGGACAAGGTTATTTCGGTCCTACACTATTCCAACTTGTATAAAAGGGGTCCTAAACCTATTTTGAAGGAGATGGGGCATATTTTGGACACAAATTAGACCTAAGGAGGCAAGAGATACTACTAGAGGGTTAGACAACACCCTTGGAGGCAAGAATACATTGGGAGCGAGGCAAGAAATTCTTCTACGAGTTTTTCCTTCCTCTTCCTATTTTTCATTGTTGGTTATGACTTTTAATATTGTAGTTTTACATACTATTATGAATAGCTAATTTGTTATGTAGAGTTTTGATAGAACCTTTTGTAGGATAAATTCTTGTTATGTTTTTATATAATTGAGCCATACCTTTTCTCTATTTGTTCAACTACGTTCTTATTGTAGTTAATTGAAGAGCTCTCAATTAGCTGTGCCTATTTAGTATACATAACTCGGGAGAGAGTGCATATTTAGGTAATTGTTGAACAACACCACTCCCAGAGTATATGAGGGATCAATAACCAAGGGTTTAAAGGTGGGATTAGGGATAATGAAGCCTTGGGTGCAATCTGAAGTGAGCTGTATTAAAATCCAGCTAGCGTAGCTCGGGAAAGTGCGTCTAGTAAATTGTCGTAATTACTCGGGAGAGATTTACGGTAATAAGAGTGCTCATGATCGGTAGAGAATACGTAGGCGAAATTATAGAAGACATAGCGGGAAAGATTCCGACAATTGGGGAAATCATAACTCTAGACCTCCTTAATCTTTTCTCTAACCATCAATATCCTTAGTTGTTAATTTACTATTTTAATTTGTTAGTTAATTAGTTATACACAAGAATCCTAATAATTATTCATGTTTATCTTCTTGGTGATAGTGAAGAGTTGTACCTAAACCTTAGTTTTTTGTGGGATTCGACTCCGGACTTGTAAACTAGATTATATTTGTAGCGACCGAATTATCTTTTATATAAGGCATAGTTGGGCGTGATCAAATTTTGAACCCCTACTTAAATTTGATCTGTAAGTAATTTCCTCATTCAAAATTTATTTACGTTTCTTATTTAAATGATCTGATTTCTCTTTATTTGCAAGAGTATTATGAATAATTCACAAAGTACATTGACTATTATGGGATATGGGAGTAAATTCCTTGGATGATCACCTAGCTTATAAAAAATATCCTATCAAAGTCACTTTTTTTTTTTTTTAAGATAACGAAGTTACCCAACTATTTTTTACTTAGAAAATAAATTCTACACAGTTTATATGCCATGTCACATTAAAATTCTATTTTTTTAATAATAAAACTGGTATAACCCATGACTCTTCAAGTCATTTTAACAGAAAACTACCTTATTAGTACTTTTTTATTAATATTGCAGCATTTTATTATCACTTTTAGTACTTGTACCAAACACATAATTGTTGATTTATTAAATTAGTTTCTATAGTTAAAACTATTTTTCATCACTTATTTCTTATCAGCTACTTATAATCAGCTAATCCAAACCGAACCTATATATCATGTATTCGCATCTTTTAGTTCTTACTATTAGATTACGCTAATATGCTCTGGAGTTTTGCTTCATAAGTCCGTCAATCTTGATTTGGTACGACAAATTCTGAGAATCTTCCGCTGACGCAGACCTTAATTATTCACATATATGATTTGTTAAAATTGTTAGGATCTAGATTAAGATAATAATTTTTTAAATTTTTATCATCTAGCGATCTTTATTTTTATCGCTAAATGAAAAATCAAATATATTTTTATGTGCTTTGAATTGTTCAAATTTATTTTAAAGTTAAAAAATAGTCTTGTCTATTATATATAAAGTAATCAACTCCAAAGGACTCTTCGAAAGATTTTGAGATATCGCTATCAATGTCGCATCAAATTGTAAGTTTTTTCTATATCAAAAGTTTTAGTACAAATTAGGTTTAATATCTATTTCAAGTGTAATTTTTTTGATAGAAATCATAGCAGTTGCAAATCCTTCTTCTTCTTTATATTTGTTAAAGAAAGAAATCAAAAATTTCACTTTACAAAACCTTTTTTTTAACCTATACATACCTTATTAAGTGTAACAAAAAATGAGAGAAACAAAAATAGCCAGATTTACAACTGGCCGTTCAAAAATAGCCTAATTTCAAAAGTAATCGAAATTTAGTCGCTTTCTGATCAATAAAAAATAGTCAGCGTTTATCAAGTCAATGAAAAAATAGTCACAATTTTGCTGCAATAGACACCGATCCAGCATATTATACTGGAGTTTCGATGCACTTGTGTCTGAACTCCAGCATATTATGTTGGACCGATATACTTTACTGGCTACAATATAATATGTTTGAACTCCAGCATAATATGATGAAGTTCCAGTATAAGTACACCAGAACTCTAGCATATTATACTGGAGTTCCAGCAAGTACACCGGTCCAGCATAATATATTGGAGTTTGGAACACCGGTGCTCCGGTCTCTAGTATATTATACTAGAGCCAGCAAAGTATACCTGTCCAACATAATACGCTGGAGTTCAAACACAGGTGCACCGAACTCCAGTATATTATGCTGGACCAGTCTCTATTGCAGCAAAATAATGCATATTTTCATTGACTTGATAAACGCTGACAATTTTGAATGACCGATCCGAAAACTGACTATACCGTGCTATTTTGACTACTTTACTACTTTATTACAGTATATAAAGATATGACCCTCTCAAACTTTTGCCCAAGTGGACATATTCGTTGTCCCTATCTATGTATTCAACTTTTGGATATTACAAATATAAATTTTTTACCTCATATAGCAAATGTTGATATTTTATTTATTTTAAATAAATATCCGTTAAAAAAATTATATTATATAGATACATTTTGATTTTTATAGTCAAATATCTATTTATGGTTACCTCCTGCTCTTAAGCCATAAAATACTCTTTGTATTATTTTTCTCTCATTCTTTTAGATTTTTCTCCACTCTCTCTCAACACGTCAGTGAATGTGCGTGCTTGTTGGGGTGAAATTCCATTGCCAATTTTCGAAACGCTTGTTTAATATCTTCCTTGCTTGCGCTTCGTGTTAACCTTAATATTTTGTAGTGATCCTTTGTTTGTTGTTTTCAACTAATTTTTTCTGTCAATTTGGAGGAAGTGAAATGGAGGTTTGAGAGGTTATGTATGTATAACTATGGCAGAAAAAGAGAGAAGTAAGTGACCTCGTGGAGCTTGCATGGCCGTGAGCCCTTCGTCAATCGTTGTTAATATTTCTCGATTCGACGATTTTTCTCTTTCCTTCTCAATGATTCGAAGATTGTCTTTTTTTTTTTATTGTATTTCACTTTATTCCGTTGTATTTTATGTATTTTATTGTATTCATTGTCTCGCTATATGCCTTGAATATATTCATATTTTTTTAATTAATATAATTGATATATTCAGATGTATTTTATAATTTCTCCGAAGATTGCTATTTTTTGGGGAATTTTTCAGTTGAGAATCTTTTTTATAATTGAAAATATTAAATTTGTGTTATAATTGAGTTCGTTGAGTTATATTAGTAGTCTATTATGTTAATTTATTCACTTTCCGTATTAAAAACAGTGTAATCTTCTATTTCAAACCGTGAATACTGTCGAATACAATAATTTGTCCTGTTGTAATTTCATGTTTCACTCCATGAATACAGTCGAATACAACAACTAATTAGGCGAACTTCCCTGATTCACGCTTATTTTTGCTACATTATTCATGAATACAATGACTTAAATATATCAAATACATCTTATAACCACACAAAAAGTATTTATAATCCTTAATATAGCAAATAATATCTATAGATGACTAATTACTAGTAAAAGAAGATAGTACTTTATGAAAATTTCTCTTTGTTAAATAAATTTGAAGGAAGAGTTGAATAAATTGAGACATTGGCTTCATTTCCGATTTCAAACTATTAGTGCAACATGAATAAAATTCACAGTTGATATACTTAAGACTTTCTTTGCCTTTTCAAACTTTCCTAACATAAATACATAGAAGGACTGTCTTTTTGTTATGGTACTAAAAAGGAACTACAAACCAAAAAAAAAACAACTTATTGCTAGTCAAGGCCTTCTTTGGCCTTGTTTTTGGTTATGAACAATGAACATCAACAACAATTGAAGCCTTTCCTAAATGTTGTTGACAAACAAATTCAGTATCATCAAGTCGTCTTAAATGGCTTGTAAACTTGTAGATCAGATACAACACCAGCAAAAGAACCAGCAGCTGCAGCAATTGATATAATAAGGCAAGCAACACTAAGCATTTGAAGGCAAATCCATTTTGTGCTCCATTTTGTTATCTTCTTTTGCACTATGTACATTTCCACTGGGAAATACACAGTTAGCGGCCAAAATCCAAAGGCTCCAAGAATTCCAACTATGTCATTGAAGAATGGCAATAGCATAGAGATAAGCGTGGTGATGATGACGAAAATAGTCCTCCAAATTATCCGGAAAAGGTTGAGTTTCAACGATTTATAGCCCGTGATCGGGACACTAATCTCTTTGGTAATGAATTTACTCTCGGGGTACCATTCTGCTGCTGTTTTTTCAACGAAGGCGAAAAGGGGTTGGCAGTAGACTTGATATGCACCTACAAGATGGACGACAATGGCTATATTCGCTATATCGAGTAACCAATAAGGATTGTAGAATCCAAAACCAGTTAGTAAATTTCCAGGAGCAAGATCTCCAAATGCTGCATAGCCAAAGCAGCCACAAAGCATGTAGAAAACTGTTGTTACTGCTACACTAATTAGAGTTGCATTTTTCATTGTCTTCGATTCTGACGGTGGAGATTTGAGTGTATCCTGTAATATTTAGAAATTATTATAACATCAAGCTAAATTAAAATGCTCTTGGAGTATAAAGAAAAGTGATAAAGGCCCTGTATTATTTTACCTGAATCTCAATAAGGATAAGTGAGTAAGAATAGGCAAAAGCAATAGCTCCAAGGGCTTGAAAGCTTTTCCAAATCTTTTGCATTTCAGTCACAGTTCCAATGCTAATTCCAGTGAGACTTCCTCCGATTTTTCCAGTTTCTGTTATGACAGTGAAGCAGAATATTAACAAACAACAACAACAACAACCCAGTATATTCCCACAAAGTGGGGTCTGGGGAGGGTAATATGTAGACAGTCCGAAAATGAAATATTTTGAAGGAAAATATGGAACTTTTTTAAACAAACCTGCCACTTTGGCAACTCCTAATCCTAGTCCAATGGTAGAATAAGTGAAGGACATAACAGCGGCTACAATTGAAAGCCACCAAATCTGATCAAAATCTGGAATTTGAGAGAAGATGATTTCTATTACTCCAAACATGATCATGTATGGAGTGCTGGATACTTGACAAGGAGCTTGATCACCATGTTTGTGGAAACAATTAGACCTTTTAATAGCTCTGTTCATTTTTACACCGAAAATAATATAAAACAAACAAAAATGAGCTCAGTATTTGAACACCCTCAAAAGAAAATTAAGAAAATAATGATCAAATGACAAATTTAACAACTAATACTTACATCATACTAATTGAAGATGCAATGGTGTATCCGATAGCAACTCCAAAAAGATTTGCATACTGAATCCATCCACAAATCTTGACTTGGAGCCCACCTGAAATCATTTTTAACAAATACCCAAATTTAAGTAAATAGTAAAAAAGAAAGAAAAAGAAACAGACCTCTCTACTATACAAAATATCTTAATTTTATCATTATGGCTGGTAAATTGTCCCCTATTTTCGATTTTCCTTAATGTATTTTAAATCATAGTCAAAATAAATGGATAGTCAAGAATCCACAAATCTTGACTTGGAGCCCACCTGAAATCATTTTTAACAAATACCCAAATTTAAGTAAATAGTAAAAAAGAAAGAAAAAGAAACAGACCTCTCTACTATACAAAATATCTTAATTTTATCATTATGGCTGGTAAATTGTCCCCTATTTTCGATTTTCCTTAATGTATTTTAAATCATAGTCAAAATAAATGGATAGTCAAGAGTTTTCCGTAAACAGGCTCGGCTCTGTGTCCTTCCAAGGTAGGGGTAAGGCTGGTTACATACCACAACGTCACTTGTGGGAATACACTCAATGTTGTTGTAGTCAAAATAGATATATAAATTTTGTAATTTTTTTCCACTCAATTTTATGTTGGAGTTTCGTTAAAAGGACAAATACAAAACTTGCTAAACAATAAGAGTATGTGTGACCCAGAATATATTATAAGAAGATAAAATTAAGTTATTTCGGCGTAAAATTGAACTTTCAATTCCAAGAAGAAAAAGGAAGAAACAAAAGAATTATATGCATACCAAGATTTGCTTGGACAGCATCCATGTAAGTATAGTTTCTCTTGCCGGAAACAGAGTCGCCGGAGCGATAACAATCGGCAAGAAGAGCTGAGGTGTAATAAGTAACAAAAGAGAACAAAATCATAACAATAGGACCAGCAATCCAACCAAGCTGAGCTACAGCCCATGCTAAAGACAAAACTCCCGAACCAATCACCGCTGTTATGATATGAGCACTTGCCGTCCAAACACTCCCTGTAAAAATGGGGGAAAACGTCCAAGATTTATGAGAAATTTAACTCTCCAAAATTCAAGAACTGAAATGGGGTTGAGTTAAAACCCACAAAATATGAGAAAAAAAGGATTACCAGTTCTTTTGAGACGGCCATCATCGTCAAAGCACTTGGATTCAGTCACATTAATGGATACATCGAACACTTGGTGTTTTGAAGCAACGTTGTTGTTTTCTCCCATCTTTATGGTTTTAACAGAAATCAGAGAAGAAAAAAACACAGAAATGATGAGTTTTTCTCTTTCTACTACTGTTCTATAAGAGATTAGCTTCGTTAAAACAAAAAAATTCAATGACTAGCTAGGTAGCTAAAGTAGAGGCAGAGAGAAGCAGCAGTTAAATGGACCACACTATTGAATATAACTCTTTAACTCAGTTTGAGCTGAAGAGAGTGAAATAACTACAGGTGCTTGAAAGATGGCATAGTCAGCGAGAATATAAACCATATGTCGTCCTTTTTATTTTGTTAATTCTTATTATAAATACTCCATAGTTAGTTACTAAGCCCCTTATTTGGCCATATATTTTTCCAAATTTATTTTCAAATTTTATATTAGACCATAAATTTGACTCATATTTTGGTCAAAACTCAAATCACATATTTGAAATCTCAAATTCAGCTTACATATATTTTTCCAAATTTATTTTCAAATTCTATATTTGACCATAAATTTGACTCATATTTTGGTCAAAACTCAAATCACATATTTGAAATCTCAAATTCAGCTAATAAGCTGAATTTGGACCAAATTATTACCGTTGTATATTCCCCAAATTCTCAATATTACCCCAAAAAAATTATTTTATAAAAAAACCCATATTTATGAAGGTAAATTGCTAAAATATGCTAATACTTATTTGAATTTTCTGCAGATTGTTCATATAATGTGTGATGATTATATTACAGAATAGCTAGTTACGATAATTTTTTATGGACCGATGGATCTTGTAATATTATTGCAATTTGACAAATTGTAATAGCTAGTAATTGTGTTAGTTATTATTTATGTTCAGCAGTATGGTTTGTGATAATGATAATGAATGTTATTGATGAAAGTTATGTATATACAAGATGCAAATTTATTTGCATGGTACTGTTGGGTATTTTTTATAGTTTTTAGAAGTTGTATGTATAAGTTAGCCCCCATGTTTTTTCAAATAAAAGTGAAATATGTTCTGAAATAACATGTTCAAACACATTTTCATCTTCAAATTAAACTTCAATCAAATCAGATTTTTCAAAATAAATATGAGATCTATGGCCAAATACTAGATAAATTTATTACCGTCCCTATGAAATTATACCGGGAATAATTCTAAATGAAAATTTAAGTAGAAATTATACATGCACCTTTTTTTGTTTCCCTCGTTGAAAGGGGAAAAGGAAACCCTTGGAACTAGAAAAGAGGGAGAAAATATAACCGAAGGATTGTAGTGGAATAGTAAGTATTCGAATATTGGGTATAGAGTCGTATATGTTAGGGAGCATTTTATCTTCTATAATACGGGACTTTTTGGCACGAATATGAATTTAGACGTCAATCAGCAGCGAAACCACCTGGTCAATTACCCTTCGTAGTAATATTACGAAAATTACACTATATATATAAATAAAATATTAAATTTTAAATATATATAATATATTTTAGATATCTTTTATCGAAATTTGTTTTTAATTCTTTCAAGTCACGTGATAAAATATGAAAGAGAACAGACGAACGAAAGAAATACGCGGTTGACGACCGCCTAAGAGAAATTGGACTCACTACAAGTAGTTTGACTCGATAGGACTTTCATGTTATGAATCTTTTTTCTATATAATACTTCCCCAACTTCTGGTCTATTTTTGTCTACATTCAATTTGTTGGTCAAACATATTTCCTAGTTAAAAAGTATTATCTGATCTGTTATTTTTATCTATTCTTTAAAACAATAAAATAAATATGTGTCTTCACAGAATAGTAAGGCTGAAAATTGAAAAACTAGTAATGTTGTCTTAGTTTTCTAAAATGATAAGTAAATATTTTGGACAAATTTTTTCGTTAAATTGAAAGAATAAAACCCGATGAAAAAGTAAAATAGCGTAGACATGTAACACGAAAAATCAAAGAAGGCAAAGGAAAAAAGGTAAATATTCTTTTCTGTTTTTTCTTCTATTTCAATTACAATGTTTGGGCTTTGGGGGGGGGGGGGGGGGGGGGGTGGATGAGAGGTCCAGAGGAAGAACAGTTGAGTGTTGAACTTTTTCTGTATTTATTGTGGATATGGTTAATTTTGTAAGGTAGTATATGAGAGCCACACTGACTAACTGTTTGAGTTATTGCAACTTCTGACTTTTGTGAGAACATTTTCTTCTTCATTATATTGCTGTCTTTTTAAGCAATGTTTTCTACCTCGACTTTTTATTTCCAAGAAGCAAATATATAATACAAAAAATTTTTAGAATACTTCTACACTTCAAATCATGCATGCAAAACACGATATCAATTACAGGATATGTTTTTCAAGTGAAGCACAAATTGTCGAATCAATATGTCACGATCTTCTATATCGTGGATCTTCTCATTCCGTCATCTAGCTTATATTTTACATATAGCATTCAGACCGAATGACTCAATAAAATTAATTTTTTGTACAATTTTTTTAGTCTACTTATAGTGTATCTTAAGTGGCTTAGTAATTCAACCTAAGTCGAATATATATATATATATATATACGGAGCGTGTAACTGAAAATCGAAAAATAGTCAAATTCTTCGCAATTTAAAAAAAAAAGGAAGAACAAGTTGAGGACTTGGTATCTAACCTTCATTATATATTTCCTCCTTTAGAATGTTATCCCAAATTGATGAAACAATTGCAAATATTGTACAATCACAAGGGAAGGAAAGGAGTGTTAGAGAGTGATGATGAGTTGTGTTGCTCACTTAATTTGTGCAATGCCCTAACATATTTATACTAGTTGAAACAATGTATTAAATTAATATTCTAAGTTTGTCTCTTTAAAAGAGAACCTTTGAATCAAAAAGTGGGAAGAAAAAAAAATTCGTCATTTATTGCTTCAATTTCATCCATTGTTGTTGACAGAGAATTAGGTTCTTTTGATATTAATCATTCCCATAAATAAGTGTATCGGAATTGAGAGCCAGTCGATTTTTATTAATTAGTCAAACGTCTCTTTATAATGGTCTTTGGAATAATTTTTAAAAAAAGGGTGCTGCCTCTTTCCCTTTCTTAATCACATTATACAAGACTTAATTACCATTAATGGAAGGATAAAGTATCCAATTCTAAACATAAGGCTCCCCGAAGCCTTAGGAAAGAAAGGTTGTAAGAGAAATATTTTGTTTAGTTTGATTAGTGGATTAATCTTAGCTTATTTCAAAGGGTTTTTGATAAAGAAAATCTTGGCATCTTTGAGTTAATTACATAACAAATTATCTTTAACTATCAACCACCCCTTAAGGATCTACAAGAGTGCTGTGTGTTGATTTGTTTGTTTGAGAAGAGAAGTAAACGAAAAGATCTTAAAAGATATTGTTGTCGATCACATTTTAATTTGCCCTCTTTGAAATTAAGTTTGTTTGACATAAAAGAATTAGCTAGAATTATACCTATACAGACCGACAAATATTACATATTATTTATTTATTTTCTCTTGGTTTTTGAGTTGTTAATATGATTGCATTAACTTGCTGTCAGCGAGTTTTTGCATTATTATTTAATACAATGTCACATATTTATGGGGAAAATCCATTAGTTACGTACATTATGGAAACAATAGGCTATTTTAGATACGTTTCACATTTTGTTTTTTGGTAGGAGGGGAAACGATCCACTACACTCTCAGCCACGGACTCTACATTTTGAGTGAGCATTTTGTGCGCGCTTAGTAAACATTCCCCTGTGTAATAGCCTGCAAACCACACAGGGGATATAAACTGCATTAAGCAAGCCCTGTGCGACAGGCTCTACCTAGAAGGCATTGAGGGGGAATTCGATCCCCAACCATCCGTATGAATTATCACCCTCCAAACCAACTGGCCAACCCGAATGTTTTATATGTCTTACCTTTGCAAATAAGACATGAAGTATTGAGTGAAGTTATATATATATATATATATATATGGACGAAAATGTCCTTAACATTTAAATATTAATATTATTTTAATGTTGATATGTCCAAAAGCGTGTAAGTGTTCAATTTGTAGGGTCAAGTCAAAATCGCATACTGTCGTTGCTCATCTTCTGTAATCGGAGCTCGTCTATTTAACTTAACCTATTTGCTTTTAATATTTTTCTATGTTCTATAGGAAATTGATAACTTACACTACTTGTGGAAGTTGAGATCAGATTCAAGAATTTAAGACCAAATTTCTGGACGCTCGATTCCATGTTCAATCTTTTCTTTTTTTTCATGGGAAATTGATAACATACGCTAGGGGTGTACATGGACTGGGTTGGTTCGGTTTTTATCAAAACCAAATCATACCCGGTTTAGATTGGTTCGGTTTTGTCAGGTTTTTATTTTTCGTGTTTTTCCTTCTTCTTTTTTTGTTACATAAATATTATCTCAATCTTACTTTATTAAATTATAGATAAAGTTTTAATAAGTGAATATATGTTTACTAAAAATAAAAAAATAACAAACATATGATATAGTATTAAAGTATTCTAATGGTATTTAAGTAACACATAATAGTTTATTTTCTTAAAGAATAAATTTTCATTGATGTACGCTTTCAAGGTTAATTGAATTTAATAATTAAACATAAAAATCAATATGATATATAAATAATGATATGTTTGATGTAATTTCAGATTATCGAAATACCACTTCAAATTCAAAAAAGAAATAAGAAATCTTGACATATTGATGTGAAAGAACAAAGAGATGATTTGACGCATTTCAATAACACTTCATAAGAAAGTGATACACTCCATTACTTATCGTGAAAAAAAATGAATGCACTTTATAATTCAATTAAATATTACATCACATGAGAGGATCCCAAATATTTCTAGATATTCTTTAAACAAAATTTTGTATAAAGTCATAAAAGTATACAACAACAACCCAGTATAATCCCACTTAGTGGGGTCTGGGAAGGGTAGAATGTACGCAGACCTTACCTCTACCCTGGGGTAGAGAGGCTGTTTCCAAATAGACCCCCGGCATCCTTCCCTCCAAGAACTTCCCACCTTGCTCTTGGGGAGACTCGAACTCACAACCTCTCGGTTGGAAGTGGGGGTTACTTACCATCAGAGCAACCCCTCTTGTCTTCATAAAAGTATATATGAAAAATTATATATTCATATGTCGGTTTGGTTCGGATTTTTTTCTCAATAAAAAATCAAATCAAATCAAACCTAGTCGAATTTTTTAGTCAGTTTGATATTTGACTTTTCAACTTAGTGCGGTTTTTCGATTCGGCTTGTACATCCCTGACGTACACTCTACGCTCAATGTACATGTTTTTCTTTTTCTGGTGTTGGATGGTGTTTTTATAAGAAAAACATAAACATAATTTTATTCCATCTATTTAATTGTCCTGGCATTCTTCCCATGCAATTTCAATTTAATTTCATACTTTCGAAAGGTGCTAACTTCATAGTTCGTATAATTCCATGTTGGAAGTAATTGACGATGTTGTCTCTACTCCGTTAAAAACGTTTTCTCAGTTCCTTATGATCACGTTCACAGGTTCTTAATACGAGAATATTCAAGAAAAATTATATCTTAGCCGAGCTGACATGCTCAACTAAGAGTTATTGTTACAACACAAAGTAGTTAAACGCAATAGGAGTCATTGTAAATAGTCAGCCAGGGGTATAATAGTCTTTGTACTCAAAAGTTAGTTTTAGTTAGTTGGACGGCTGAAAGCACTTAGGAGGTGATTAGGAACTGTTAGAGGGATCTTAATAAAAGGGAGGTATCGGCTGGATTATAGAGATATTCTGAATAATAAATAATTACTCTTCTTCTCTAAAACTCCTAATTCTAGAACCTTCTCATGTGAAGATTGTTCAGAAGCTATTCTTATTCTTGGTTTCTTAGATATTTGCAGAATTGTGCCTAATCTCGATTAAGCACATAACAAGAGCGGCCAATTTGCGAAAGCAGTCATGCCGGAGACGACGACTAGAAACAGGGAAATGAGACGAGAACTGGATGAACTCCGTGAGCAAATACGAACGATTGGGAAAAAACACGAGGAACAAGTTCGTATTATGGTAGAAAAGCAAGAGGAAACGATGGGGGAAATTCATCAATTGATTGTAGCAATGGCGATCAATTCTGCTATGGCGGCTAGAGTCCGATGGAAAATGGAGGTAATCATGGGTATGACAACAATGAAGGCCACAATCACAATAACAAAGTGGGAACAAGGTATTCCCGGGTCGAACTTCCAAAATTTGGGGGGTGATGATTTGAATGAATGGGTTAATCAATGTGAATAATTTTTTGATGTTGATAAAACCCCAGAGGAAGGCAAGGATAGGTAGATTACCCAACTGGAACGATTATGTTCGAGCCCTCCAATTAAGGTTTGCTGATAATTTGTATGATGATCCTATGACTGAGTTGATTTCCTTAAAACAAACTAGTTCTGTACAAAAAGTTCTAGATAAATTTCATGGAATGGTTAATCAGGTGGAATTGAGTGAGGAGTACTCGATTAGCTATTTTCTAAAGGGATTGAAACCTGATATTGAGGTTCAAGTGCGTATGTTTGCTCCTAGAACACTCCTGAGGACTTACATTTTAGTTAGATTGGCTGAACAATCCCTAAAGTTGCAGAGGGAGGAAAGTCAACTAATTTAAAGGAAAACCAGATCCCTGCTTCCCAATCCCAACTCTTATTGGCCACCAAGAAATAACTCTCAAAACTCGAGTAATACTAGTAGCAGAGAGACAGAAGGAAGCACATTTTTCGCTAACTCAAGTCACCCTACAATGAAAACTTCAAGAAGTTTGACCCTTGCAGAGATGGACGAGAAGAGAGCACAAGGGTTATGCTATTGGTGTGATGAGAAATATGGTCCTGGGCATAAGTGTAAAAAGAATAAGCAATTATTCATTCTTGAAGTGAATGAAGATATGGAGGAATGGAAGCTAAAAGGGAGCTGGGCTGAACTAACTGAGGGTGATGAGTCTGCATTAAGCCCCCAAATGTCAGTATATGCTATTATACTTCATATTAACACGCGTCAAACTAGAGTATAACATGTTGGTAATTTCGAGGTTTAATTAATTTTGAGAGTCGCCACCTAATTTTTTTACTGTGAATTAGGACACCAATTTTAGCTAACTAATACTTAAAGTTAACTCCATTTTATGATCTACTTAACCTAAGAAATTCTAGGTAAGAGCTCTAATTATCCTAAAGCGAAAGTGTTAGGCACTCTTTAAGATTGTTTGCCAAAAAATTTTAGAGACCAAACTTAGGTCAATACAATACATTTTAGAGACCAAAATATCATCTGCCAAAAAATGTAAAGAAAAAATCATTGGGTTTGGCTGAAAGAAGCTTAGAAATTACTCTAAAATATAAACAGATGGAGATCCCATTTGAGCTCAAAAGAACGGCTTTAAAAGAAGTACTCTTTGTAAAGATAGCTTCTGAACTCATACTTATTAAAACACTTAGTTTTGTCTTGAAAGAATAATAACTCACAAATACTGGTTTTCATCAATTTAAAAGACCTGACTAACTAAAAATTTGTATCGAAGTGACCTACGGCCTCGAATAGAAATTGAACATTTAACTGGACTTATTATCAAGTAGTTATATCAAATAAGTGAAAGGTTACTGATTTTAAAAGTGTATAGGGCCAAATTTGACCGCATGTTTCTACACCAATGGGTTTGCCCAATGAGTATACGTCTACTACCGTAAGGGTACGACTTGGACGTGGAGATAAAGGCGACGTCGTTTAAAGCTCGGTATCTTCACTAAGTAGATGTTATTTATTGTTGTAACTTTTTGATTATTTTGAGGAAGGTCTCCTACCATATAAAGGAGACCTTCACATTGTAAACAGATAGGATCATTATCATTCTTGAATAATACAACTCTCTCACTTTTCTCCTACTCTCTCTCTCTATCTCTAACGAATACTTCTTCTTGAGCTCATATTATCATTTTACATTATCATATCTATAACAAGAACTTCATCTTTACATCTCTAGGTCTATTATATTTGATTACGCTTTAACCTTTCTTACTTTTGATTGTTTTTAAGCTTGCAAAGTATATCGATAACTTTTGAGTCAAACAATATGGCACCGTCTGTGAGGATTTGGAGAATCAAAATCATAGTATCTACCGAGAGAGCAACAAAATACCATTCTTTACACCACACGAAAATAAAAGATGGCCGAAAATAACACTAGAATGAAAGCGATAGTAGCTGTTATAGACAATCTCCTTGGTCCCCTCAACGAGGCCAGTGACGAGGGCATCTTGAATGCAACCTCTAGCATCACGCCAGGTGCGAAGATCTCATCTTCCCCATCCGAAGATCTGACGATCTTGCATGAGAAAAGAGCTTCCACATCTGTGGCTAAGAAAGCACCCTCGGTGCTCACGAAGCTACTGGAAGAATGGCTAACAAGCACTCTAAGTGGCTTGGTTGAGAAGCCACCGCAAAGTAACGACAGGTGTACACCAAAGATAGGTACCACTACTGCCATAGGTGAACCTGATGTTACATGAGCACATAACAAATCCATCGAGGCACAGACCAACAATGGCATGCTAACAGCCATTCTAAAGAAAATGGAAGAAATAGAGAATGAAAATAGGGCACTCCGCGACCAGATAAAGCAGCATCAGGAGAGGATAGAAAAGATCCCCGGTGCTCCCAAGTTGCTACCAAAATTCGACGTATGGAGGTTCGTTGAACAACCATACACTGAAGAAGCTGCACCTCACCCTATCCCAAAAACCTTCAAGATGCCACCCTACTTGTAGGAATGCAGTAGAAGCACAGATCCCTAGGATCATTTGATCCACTATGTCACGGCTGTAAAGAGTAACGTCCTCTCAAAAGAATAGGTACCATCGGTGATGCTGAAGAAGTTCGGAGAGATGTTGATAGGAGGGGCCCTAACATGGTACTATCAGCTACCAGCTAAGGCGATATCAACGTTCGAGGAAATGGCGGATAAGTTCGTCACAGCCTACGCAGGTACAAATAAAGCAGAAGCCAGGGTCAACGACATCTTTGCCGTCAGACAAACCACATGAGAGGGACTCAGGGACTTCCTAGCCAGATTTAACAGGGTAAGGATGAGTCTACCAAACATATCGGAAGACATAGCAGTCGCCGCTTTCAAGAACGGGCTAAACAAGGATGGTTCGAGGGCAACCAAGAAGCTACTGAGACGCCTTATGAAATATCCTCCTACCACATTGGAGGAAATACACAATGCCTATTGCATCTAGGTATGAGCGGACGAGGATGATCTTAATGGGCCAACCCAACAGTTAACAGGAATACACTCAGAAACAAGAAAACACCGACGCAATAAAGGACGGCGAGAACAACTCCCACGCTCCAACAATGACCGACACCAACCATACACCAGATCCTCCCATCCACCAACAAGGCATACGGACGCGCTACAGCGACATGTCGCCCCACTTCGAAATGAAAGAGGTACGTCCCCTTTATTATCCACCCAAAACTTTTGTGTGCCTCCTTCGAAAATAGTGTACGCACTAGAGAAAATGGTCACCATGGTGCAGTGGCCGCAAAAGATGAAATTAGACCCTGCCACAAGGAAATCAAACGTCCTATGTTCTTCGACAAATGGCATATTAAGTGAATACTCTCCACGCCATACCACCCCGCCACCAATGGCCAAGCAGAGTCATCTAATAAAACAATATTGAACATACTAAAGAAGAAACTCGAGAAAGCCAAAGAGCTATGGCCCGAGATACGACTGGAAGTGTTATGGACACACCGGAACACAACCAAATCCTCCACAGGAGAAATACCATACTCACTGGTCTACAAAACCGACGCGTCATACCAGTCGAAGTCGGTGAACCAAGCTTGAGGTATTCACATACAAGCGGAGCAGAGAACGACATGAACATACTTCAAGACCTTGATGAGGCCGAGGAAAGAAGAGAAATGGCTCACATAAGAATGGTGGATCAGAAATAACAAGTCGAAAGGTAATACAACAAGAGAGCCAAAATAAGACCACTCAAAGTGGGGGACTACATCCTCAAAGCCAAAACATTGGCATCAAAAGACCCAAGCGAAGGAAAACTGGGCACCAACAGGTACAGACCCTACAAAATCACAGCGGAAGCAAATAGAGGAGCATTTCAATTAGAAACAATAGAAGGAAAAATGCTCCAAAACAATTAGAACGTTGCCCACCTCAAGTATTTCCATTTCTGAAAGGCGTCACCCTGGTCGCACTCTTTTTCCCTTACCCAAATTTTGTCGCAATTGGGTTCTCTCGGGGAGGTTTTTAATGAGGCGGCAGAGGGGGCACCTGGAGATACTTGCGAAACGAGTTTACCACACGAGCCACTCCATACGCTCTCCTGATTGGAATGAGAAAGGGACTGGACTAGCATGATCTCCAATGTATAAACGGCTACGGCCATCTCCAATGTATGAACGGCTATGGCCATCTCCAATGTATGAACGGCTACGGCTATCTCCAATGTATAAATGTCTAAGGCCATCTCCAACGTATAAAATGGTTATGGCCATCTCCAACATATAAATGGCTACGGCCATCTCCAACGTATAAACGGCTATGTCCATTTCCAAAATACAAAGCGGCTACGACCATCATTATTGTCAAATCAACCCAGCTCGGCTATGACTAACAACTAATTTGACAACAGTCAAAGTTACATGCATGGCTAAGTCCATCGACAATAAATGGCTAAGGCTATCTCCAACGTATAAATAGCTACGGCCATCTCCAATGTATAAATGGCTACAGCCATCTCCAAAATACAAAATAGCTAAGGCCATCATCGTCGACAAGTCGACCGAGCTCGACTACAACGAATAGGTAATTCGACAACAGTCGAAGTTACGTGCATGGCTAAGGACATCAACTATATTATGGCTAAGGCCATCAACAATATTATGGTTAAGGCCATCATCGTCAACAAGTCGACCTAGCTCGACTACGACGAACAGGTAATTCGATGACAGTCGAAGTTACGCACATGGCTAAGGCCATTGACAATATTATGGCTAAGGCCATCATCGTCAACAAGTCGACCCGGCTCGACTACGACAAACAGGTAATTCGACAACAATCGAAGTTACGCACATGGATAAGGCCGTCGTCAACAAGTTGACCCAGCGCGACTACGACGAATAGGTAATTCGACAACTGTCAAAGTTACGTACATGGCTAAGGCCATCAACAGTATTATGGCTAAGGCCATCATCGTCAATAAGTCAATCCAGCTCGAATACGACGAACAAGTAATTCGACAATAGTCAAAGTTACGTACATGGCTAAGGCCATCATCGTCAATAAGTTGACCCAGCTCGACTACGATGAATAGGTAATTCGAAAACAGTCGAAGTTACGCAGATGGCTAAGGCGATCGACAATATTATGGCTAAGGCCATCGTCGTCAACAAGTCGACCCAGCTCGACTACGACGAACAGATAATTCCACAACAGTCGAAGTTATGTACATGGCTGTGACCATAAACAGTATTATAGTTAAGGCCATCGTCGTCAATACGTTGACCTAACTCGACTATGACGAATAGGTAATTCGACAACAGTCGAAGTTACGCACATGGCTAAGGCCATCGACAATATTATGGCTAAGGTTATCCTCGTTAACAAGTCAACCCAGCTCGACTATGACGAACAAGTAATTTGACGACAGTCGAAGTTACACACATGGCTAAGGCCATCGATAATATTATGGCTTAGGCCACCATCGTCAACAAGTCGACCCAACTCGACCACGACAAAAAAGTAATTCGACGACAGTCGAAGCTGCATACATGGATAAAGCTATCGCCCCACTTATGGCCAAGGCCATCGTCGCCTACAATCGCCAACCCTGTTCGACAACGACAAAAGGGCACCCAAATAACAACCGAAGTGATTCCATTATCGGCTAAAGCCATCACTATTTAGTTCAAAGTCGCATCCTATTGGCAGATAACACAGGCAATGTTCGAGAAACATATTGAAAGTCCTGCAAGTAAGCACGCGCTCTCCAGAGACGAAGTGTCGAAAGTAAAAAAAATTACAAAAGGAAAAGAAGGGCAGCAAAAGTATGACTTTCATTATCATTCAAAGAATACATGTACACCCGACCTTACAAAAGGTCCCATTTACATTCTAAAATACAACAAAACAAAAATATATGCAAATCCTAAGAGGCTTTACCGCTTCACCCATCATCCCCCTCCTGACTGCCATTCAGCTATTCGTTTTCCGCCTGACCACCATCATGTTCATTGTCGCCACTGGGTTGATAATGCAGAGATCCAGGAGCCGGACTCTAGACGGTTGAGAGTTTAAGAGGTATAACCCACCTGGTCTGGGGAATTAAAAATATACCACAGGTTTCGCGGGCGACGCGGGCTATGCGCCATTGCTCCTCAACCTCCGCCTCCGTGGCTCGACCCGCAGCTACGAACTCTTTGAATACAACCAATCTGGCCTCGGCGTACACCCACATATCATGCGCCTCACGATGCATATCCTCATCAGGCCTTGGTATAGCAGTCCGCTTAAGGACTTCAATTTTAGTCGCCCTGGCATCGCATTCGGCGATCAAAGTAGTGACCTTGGTCCGCAGATCGGTAGCTTCCGCCGCTACCCCACGGCTAACCTCCAATTCTTTTTCCTTTGATTGAAGAAGTCTCCAGCTCAATGTTTCGAGCTGAGCATCCATCAGCTGCTCGTCAACTTGCTCGAGCTCGGCCACCCCCCATTTCAATTGGGCCTCCGACTGCTCAAGGCCCTCATGGAACACCCAGAATTCCGGGTCCTGCTTAAGGAGATCCGCCAGCGCTTGATGCTTGGCATGACACCGTTGATACTTCTTCGCCATATTTTTGAAAGTGGATGCCTTCTTATACGATCGCCGCCTCCTCTCCGCCTCCAAAATGAAAGTCTAAAAAGGAGAATAAAAAGAGGAAAAGCAAGTCAGAACGCATCACAGTTAGCCTTGTGGCATACAAAGAAAATTGAAAGCTACTTGCAAGGCCGCGCCAGCGATCCTCCGGGGTAGGTCCCCGTCACTAACACCCTTCAATGTTTCATGCTCAGCAACATCACGTAATAGGGTCATATCCGATGCGACATGCTCGCTATGTTGTAATAGGTTATACCACATGGGATTATAATTCGGCAGTTGGACCTACCCACCTCCATCTCCACATGGGCTAGAACCCTCGTCAACCCTTCTGCATCTCCACGGGTGGCATCAGTGTGCGCCCTCACGCGACCATTGCCCACTTTTCTAATGGCGACCGAAGAACCACTCCCTAGAATATGGGCTGGGCCGGCATCGACAACACCTCCCCTTTGGGGAGCCGACCTCCCCGAGCGGACAATATCGGCCATGAAAACCGGCCTCGATACTTGACGGGGTTCATTTACCCCCTCGTCTTCAATCGATATCCCCTTGCCCATTATGAGCCACTGTCTCTTTCTTTCTGGCGGTTCCTCACCTTCAGAAGTCTCCTCCATGGGCCGCAAAAATGGCACTAAAAGAGTTGCGTCACTTGTGGACGTTGTCATAGGCGCAACCTCCTGCTGAGGAACCTCTAGAGTGCTATCACCAACTGAGCTGCAGGGCATGTCTTCACCATCAGAGTCAGCCCCCGCCTTAGTTGAGGTGAAAACAGTTTTCTTCTTCTTAGGGGCGCTTCGACCTGCCAACACGAGTAAGTCAGATAACGAAACCTAAGGGAGCTTCCAAACCAAGGCCGAAGAAGTACCTAACGGGTCGTACTGTTGAAGAAATGCAGCCCAGGTACGGCATTCCACCGTATAAGGTATCAATCATCCCACCCACGATTTAATATTATCAATAAACTAAGGTGGAGAAGCCCTCGCTACAAAGAAAAGAAAAGAAAGAAATTACAGTGGCCAAATGGGCAATGTTACGAACAGTCATGAATTCTGCAAATAGTGGTATTCACGTTTTGGGTTCCATCTTTCCGGGAATCCTTCAGGGTCAGACACAAGGTACGATGTTCTAATGTAGAAATACGTACGATAGAAGTGGCGATTGGCCTTGCCATCAGCCTTAACTACCAAACCCCTTAGTGCCACATCTTTTTAATTGCAACATGGTACCCCTCAGGTAACCAGGGCTGAACAATTGTATGAGATGATGAATTGAGACATCGCACTTAGCCTTAGCTGTGTACGTAGTTTGGATGATACACACCTTCAAGGTGTAAGGAGTAAGCTGAGCCGGACACACACTTATTGGGAGACTATAATTGATCAAAAATAGGTACTTGTAAAATATGCAGTACCCGAGTCTATGCACATTAGCATAGTCCATCCCAGCCGGAACTATTTCCACATGGTCCGGAATGTGGTGTGTCGCTCGAAGGTTGTCTAGATGAAATTGCAGTAAATCGCTATGCTCCCAGGGAAGGGTTGGACTTTTCGTTTGAAAGTCCCTTCGAATATGCATCATCTTTGGGAGGATGTTGTCAACAGTAATGGTAGCGAGGGCCTTTTTCACTTTATCCTCCTTACCGCCAGAGGAGGGTGGAACCCTAGTCGGGTCGGTTCCCTTGCTCTTTTTATCACCTTGTTGATGTTTTACCCTGTTGATTCTATTTGGGAAGTAAGGCGCTAATGACGAGAAATATAACTTTAATGATGTGGAGGAGTCTCACATGAAATGATGGTTACAAGAAAGAAAGGCAAAAAAGTAAACCAGAAAGTGTTTTCCTAAGGTTCGAAAGATGAATCGGATTGAACCTCCCCCTCATTTATAGGATTAGGTTGCACAAAAATTGAGGAGTCATGATTCAAAACGTGTACGGAAAACCAAAATTTCACATCATCCTCTGAACCGCCTCAGGAGTAAGTATAATCACGACGCATACGACCGATGACGTCATTCCAAAAAGGAAGCCACGCGTCATTGGCTAAACAACATCATACATTTTATCTCCTCCGTGTTGCCGCCCCAGGTCGATGTCAAATTCTTCTAGGACTAGGTTTGCATTTCCGTCCATCAAAGACGCCTACCGAATGCATCTCCAATGAACGGAGGGACTAACTGTATAGGGTCAAATTTGACCGCCAAAGTCTCTACGTTAATGGGTACGCCCAATGAGTATACGTCTACTACCGTAAGGTTACGACTTAGACGTGGAGATAAAGGCGACATCGTTGAACGCTCAGTATCTTCACTAAGTAGACCTTACTTATTGTTGTACCTTTTTGGTTATTTCGAGGAAGGCCTCCTACTATATAAAGGATACATTCACATTGTAAACATACATGATCATTATTATTCTTGAATAATACAACTCTCTCACTTTTCTCCTACTCTCTCTCTATCTCTAACGCATACTTTCCCTTGAGCTCATATTATCATTTTACATTATCAGATCTATAACAAGAACTTCATCTTTACATCTCTAGGTCTATTATATTTGGTTACGATTTATCCTTTCTTACTTTTAATTATTTTTAGGCTTGCAAAGTATATCGATAACTTTTGAGTCAAACAAAAAGCACTTTAAGTTAGGTGCTAACATTCTATATGCTGAAATAAATAGTACTTTAATAACTAAGTGAGGCCTCCAAATATGATAAAGTTATTGTTAGTCCTATGTTAACAAAGATTCAAACTCAAATAACTCAAATCACATAAAACAAAGGAAATGCCACTCCTTGAAAGTTCAATCAGAATAAGCGCTAATGAAAAATAAACTACTATAGGCGAGCCCAAGCAAGTTTTGCTTGTTTTCCCGCTATATGGTGCATTTATAAGAGGATGGAATGTGATGACTCCATATTTAGGTAATATTGTGTCTCGAGTAAGACTCCATTTTGCTCCGAAGTGCATATGCATAAGATAGAAAAACATGCATTAGAAGGAGAAAATATGGAATAAATATTAAAAATGAAGAAGGAAAGACATGAATTAAAATATTAACTTTCATCGAATAATGAGAATTGAGAGCTTACAACAGCACTAGTAACTCTATACTTCCAACAAGCCTATAGTTTATAGTTATACATACAAATAAACATGTTTTCTAAATAGTGTTTCAAAATATAGATACATCCTAATATCTTATAGTATTTTAGATGAGAAGCAAAAGAAAGAAAGAAGCAAATCTATATTGACACTTCCCAAACAACATCAAATACCTTTTAAATTCATAGGTGACATAAACTTTACTTACGGCCTTTTCCGGGTTGCATTTTAATTTAATGATCCATGAAAGATAAAGTTTTGGTTGTTAGGTGTTTTCCGTAATTTTCTTATCATATTTGGTTTTCCTATCTCTTGAAGGAAAAGGACAATATAATTATCTTAACTGAGTTTTTCTTTTTGTAAAAGGAAATTATGAATCTCCAATATTTGGCTAGTCCTTTTTCTTGTTTGAAAAGGTTATACTTCTATAAATTGAGGATCTTTCCTTTTCATTCAGTAGCATCCATAATGTAGCCATAAGGAGCTTGAGAGTAGTGTTTAGGGGGAGAACTTTATGGGACAAGTGTTAGTGTGCCACTTGCGTTTGCCTCTTCGTGATGTTGTTCTCTCGATATTGTGTACTCTCCTTTATTATAGTGGATTGCTCATCTCTATTGTGAACGTAGATAAGTTGACCGAACCACATTAAATATTTATATCTCTTTCGGTAGATTTCTCTTTTGTTGTTGAATTTAACATCGCTTAAAGTTTGCTTGCTAGCTTCCGCGTGACACCTGATTTTTTCGGTCCTAACACTGGTTTCTACTAATCGGGAGAGATGCAATAATAAAATTAGAAAATCACATACTTGTATAAGGGAGTATTTTCTTTACATATCATGTTAACCACAAACATATAGCACATAGATTCTGCTAGCAGATACACATACTCTTATAAGCGCATTCTTTCTGATTATGAACAGAAAACTAAATGATATATACCAAAATACTAATCTTATTTCATGTCATTAAGTCATGTTGACAATAGGTTCAAAGCTATGTTCCACGTTTTGAACAGAATACTATTGAAATTATGGAATAAGTTCAGCATGTAATTATCTATTGTCTATTCTTTTTTAAGTATCGTTAGAGGTTTCTAACGTGTTATGCGCACAAAAATTACGAAAGGGTTCTTGCGTAGCGACAGTTTGAAGAAGCGAATACATAACTTTCTAATAAAAAGACAGTCATAGCACATGTTTTCTAAGCAAATAAAATTGTCTGATTTCCAATGAATCAAAAAAAACACAAAATGACGACTCGAATTAAATGGTGTCAAGGAATGGCGAGAAGCATGCCAGAGGCGATTCAACCCCAAGGTTTTTGGGTTTAACTTTTATGAAGCGGTCTCACATTATTTTTTTTGGATAAATACCTGCAAATTTATTAATTTCTTTTGAAAAGCCCCTGACGTCATGTGTTATGTCGTTGCAGCCCCAAAATAACTCAGAAGGTGTGCTAAGGAACAGCTGAATTGTTTGACTAAATAGTTATCTTTGTTATGAATAATTTTACAACATTGGATGCTAAATTGGATACTACATTGGATGCCCATGTTGTGAATAATTGAAAGATTAAATCTTCTATTTTATGTCAATCTTCTTTGCTTTTTATGCCTATAAAAGGCCATGTAATTGCAATGGAAAAATACACCAAAGTGAAAGAACAAAACTCTTCTCCCTTCTTTCTATCTCTTCTTATTTACATTTTATTGCATTGCTTTTATTTTACAACACGTTATCAGCACGAAGCTCTAATTTTATTCTTAACTCCCGTTAAGTTGAGCCATATTTGATTAAGGTATGTCACTACTAAAAAAACATCAATTTGTGACCAAATTTTCTGACTGAAAATTAAGTAGTCGCTAATGGGACGACTTTTGCGACCGCGATAGTCGGAAAAGGATTGAATTTTTATTACTAATTTATTTTTATAAAATACGACTATTATTCCGACGAAATTCGTGTGAAACCAGCGCGTTAATTTCGCGGCTTGACTTTGCGACTGATTCGATCGAAAATTAAAAAGTCAAAAAATTTCTTTTGACCCACTAAGCGACTACATCGGTCGCAAAATTAAAATTAAAATGATTAAAGTATTTTAATAGGATTTACGACTACGAGGGTCACTAATATTAATCTAATCAGAAATTTCTTTTGACTCACTAAGCGATTACATTGTCGCAAAATTAAAATTAAAATAATTAAAGTATTTTAATAAGGTTTGCGACAATGGTGGTCACTAATATTAATCTAATATTTCGCACGGGAACCGTATTTCCTCAATTTCCTCTATCTCTCTCCCTAATCGCCGATTTGGTTCTGGTTGAGATAATGTCGCTTTCTCTTTTGCCTTTCTCTACAGCTTTCTCTTGCCTTCTTTAAAGGTAAATCACTATCACTCAACTCTCCCCCTTTCTTCTCATACTAAATTTTTTTCCCTTTTCAATTTAATTTTTTGGTTCATATGAATCTCTGCCAGTTCGCCTAAGCGGTTGCCCTCCTTCATCGATCCAGCACCGTCGACGACGTCTCTGGTGAGTTATCCTTTTTCTGTTTATTTACAAAGTGGCGAGAGAAATAATAAATTGTTGTAACAGTGAGAATTGCCAGCCAAAGTGCTATTGAATTAGGATGTTCTTGTAAAGACGATTTGGCTGCTGCACATAAGCATTGTGCTGAGGCTTGGTTCAAAATCAAAGGAAATAAGTAAGTATCTTTCCCTTTAATTTAATGCCATTGTCTTTGAATTTTGATGTTTCCTTTGCTTCGTTTTTATTTCCGGTTGTTGTTACTATTTTGTTTTCCATAGTTCTTTGTCATAATTGTTGTTGTTGTTGTGATTTTGCTTTATTGAGAATGCATTAGAAGTTGCGTACCAGAATGACATTTCAAGTGTTCAAGAAAGGGTTGATGATGAATTAGTGGGTGAATTGCAGCATAGTACAGGCATCAATATGATCCTTCGGTCCTTACTCGTACAGCAAATTAACACGATTTTGGAGAAGGAACATCCCGAACAAAAACCTCAGCTGCCACCTTTCTACAACTGTAAGTAATGAGAAAGCCTTAGTTAATTCCCAATGTGATTTTCCTTAGTTATTACAGCTGCAAAAACATGTAGAAAGCCTCTTATATTTACAGCTGCAAAAACATGTAGAAAGCCTCTTATATTTAATTCCCAATGTGATTTTCCTTAGTTATTACACAAGTCGTTTAGAAACTTAAGTAGGAGAGTATATACTAGCCTCATAATCAGTTCGAGAAACTGTTTCCCTGCTCCTTTGGTACTTCTGAACCCACGGAAGAACTTCTGGATCGTTGGCGAGTAGGGCCTCTGTTGCATCTTGATCAGGACCTATGAATGCAGACATTACTGCTAGCTGCCCATAATAAAATTACAATCGTTTAGTTCTCACCACCTTCAAGCACAAACAAATACAAAAACATAGAACGAAAGTTGCTGGCTTTTATCTCATGTAACAGTAATAGGCCATGAGATATATGCCTAGTCATCAACTAAAAGACCAACGAAAGAAGAAGAAAATGAAAACAATTACAGAAATGTTTCTTCTATTTCCATGGTAGGATTTGCAGAGCACGCCTCTTTTCTGGTGTTAATGCTGTTAAAGTGCCAATATTTCCCTTCACATTTGGATCATTTTCTTTCATGTCAGCTTTCTGGGATTGTTTGTTTGGGGTTCCATGTATCAGAATCGTTCTGACATTCTTCTTTTTAACAGTGGAATTCAAGTGCTCGGCCGAAGAAGTTTTAGCTACACCTGCTGGGGTAAATGATTCTTTCTTTTCAGCCAAGGAATTTTTTAGACATGCTCTCATTTGATTCATAGAAGTGAATCCTTAACATTCATAGACATGCTCTCATTTGATTCAATAACAGTAAGTCTGTCCCTCTTATGTTACACAGATGGCGCCGGGTAAAAAAAAGAAGATAAGACACGATTCCCAGCTTCCTCAGTACACTTCAGGTCCTAAGACCTATTTCTGTTATAGGTTTCTTTAATTAGTCCTTTCAGGTTTTTTGTATGCTTAAATCTGAATCCGAACTGGTTCTTATTAGGTATTTCATCAGTTTAAATAGGGTGTGAATGTTATATGACGTAGAGTTTCTAAAGTAGGAGTGATGATGAAACTAGTTGTGACAGCTGAGTACATCATGAATGGAGCTAATTGGGATTGACTTAAAGTTGATTCGAACTCATAAAAAATTTGTATTTGCAAACTAGAAGTCTACGTTTGGTCTAGGACTATATGGAGTCGCTTCAGATTACTCCCATTGGCTAATACTGTAACGGGAGGAAATGAGCTTTCAGTTTTTCTGTTATTATTCTTAATAACAAAATAAGTTACAAAATTTGAGATTTATATAGTGCAAACTGCATTCTCATTCCCACTCCCTGATGGCAAATATGTAGCTCACTTGGTAGCAATCCCTTTTACTGGGTATCATTTTCCTTCCTGCTGCATTCAATATTAAGATAGTATTTCAGGAGATCTCTGTTGTTATGCCAATTTTAGAACTAAGTTCTTAACAGCTCCTTCCTCCAGAAGTAAGTGCTTTCAAATTTCTTAAAAAATGTATCTTTTTGTTTCGGAGAATAGGCTAAGAAATTGCTCAACATTTCCTTGTTTATTGTCTTGATATCCAAATAAGAAATCACCAAAAAAATTAGAAAATTTCCTTGTCTGTTGGGTTTTAAGGTATGCTTGTTAAAGGGCTTCTTGTATTCGAAGCTGAAAATGTAGCTTGACGTTTGATTAGGAGTAGTTGTTGAGCTGAAAACTTTGTTACACAGTGATTTTGAAAGAGATCGGAGGTTATAAAAGTTAATGTGTGTGACGTACAATGTGTGGAGATTTTGGTTGCAAAAACTTTCTCAGCCACTTTTCTTAGACTGGTATTGCATGATATGATCTGCATCATTTTGGAGAGGCGTCAAAATGTGTCTGATACATGCCTGATATTCCAAAAATGTGAACAAACTAGCGATTTCCTGTTAATCTAGCTCCTCATTCATCTTCCATTAATTTTTCTGTCATCGATCATTTAATTTCAGGAAGCCTATCAGCAACGTTTTGAGGAATGACGTCAAAGTCAACCAGATTCTGAGGATGGTAGCTCAATCCAAGTGTCACTCAATGATGTAGCTTCAATATGGACGCAGGTGGTTGGTAGCGCAAAGAAAGGTAGAACCTACGGTCTTGGATCTCAAAATTCTGTAGGTCGTTCTACGACTTTGTTGTCTGGTGATGCGAGTTGTTCTCAGGATCACGAAGAGGTAGAAGCGTTACGAAAAGAAGTTGAAGAGTTGAAGGAGGAACGAAAAGAAGATCGCGCAAATTTTAATAAATTGCAGAGTATAGTGGAAAAATTTATGAGTGGACGTCCATTTCCTCTTTCCAACGGCGAGAATGGCAGGGATAATGAGTTTTAGTTTATTTTGATATGTTGTAGTTGGATGTTTAGACTTGGTAATATTAACACTTGACCATTATTGTAATATTTTAGACTAACATTGAATGGTGCTAGAATGTTTAACTCTAGATGTTTTAGTTATAAATATTTATGTTTTGCTTATGGATTTAATTAGTTGCAATAGTGGATTGATTGGTTAACATGGTAGATTAATTGGTTGTTGTATATTTGAATTGTATAGGTGATATTGCTTTAAAAGCGCTAGAATTTAGTCATATATTCCTAGTTTTCTAAGCAAAATGCGTCAAAATATTGCAGATTCAGGAACATTTGCGACTACTATAGTCGGAAACACGAATAAATAAATAGTATTAAATTAAATTTTGCGACCACGGTAGTCAGAATAATAAATAAATAAATAATTTAAATTAGTTTTGCGACCACAGTAGTGGGAAATATCAAATAAAATTAATTATTATTATAATTATATATACCATTTGCGACCAAAGTAGTGGGAAAGTTATGTAAAATTTAAATTTAAATTAAATTATTTGCGCTCGCGTCAGTCGTAAAGTTTGCGACCGTGATAGTCGGAAAGTTGGCGTCATTTGTTAGTTGTTTTATTTTTGATTGTGCGACTACTGTAGTCGCAAATTACCGACTGATTCGGTCGCTAATATTTTCAGACCAGCTATTTAGCGACTACGATATTTCGGTCGGAATGTAGTCAGAAATCAGCATTTTCTGACCGCATTGCGACCGTTTTGGCAGTCGCAAAACAGCTATTTTCTAGTAGTGTGTATCATTATAATAATTTTTTTTATCGCAGTACATATCATATGTTTAACTCTTACAACCCAAAATTTTTCTTTGCAATATTTGATAATTTACATAATTCATGTTGTTGTTCCCTTTTTTTTTTCGTCTGTTTCACATTTTTATTTATCATGTATGCATATGTACGTTGTGTATACATTATATATTCACTACAACTAATAACATGTTCAAAGTTGAGTATTTATTTTAGTACTTCACTTATTTGTTGTCAACATTACTTTGATATTTAAATTTCTAATTAAATTCATGCACATTACTAATAATTGCATTTCCATTTGTTTAAATATTCTAACAGTGAGAAATGAACTGATAAGTAATAATTTTATAGTTTAATTGCTTTATATTTATTGGGACATAAATAATGTTACTCACGTTCAATTCTATTAACACATATATATCAATAATATAAAGTGAAAAGCTTCTACTTTATGATAAAAAAAAATAAATAAATAAAATAGTAGATTGTTAACATGATATAGTTCTATTTTTATTTCTTTTATCTAAATCGTTTTGTTATCATTAATTATTTAATTATTTCTCTAACTTATTCATCTTTTATGATAGTTTTCACTATGTCAAACTTATCAAAACTTGAATTTGTTGCACTTGACATCACCGGGAGGAACTATTTATCATGGGTTCTTGATGCTGAAATTCACCTTGACGCTAAAGGTCTTGGAAATACTATTATACAAGGAAATGAAGCATCAAATCAGGATAAAGCGAAGGCCATGATTTTTCTTCGTCATCATCTACATGAAGGGTTAAAAACTGAATATTTAACTGTAAAAGATCCACTTGAATTATGGATTAGTTTAAAGGATCGATATGACCACCTAAAACTTACGGTATTACCAAAAGCTCGGTATGAGTGGATACATTTAAGGTTGCAAGACTTTAAAACCGTAAGTGAGTATAATTCTGCTATCTTTAAAGTAAGTTCTCTATTAAAATTATGTGGAGACACTATCACAGATGAGGACTTATTGGAAAAAACATTTTCTACTTTTCACGCTTCAAATGTGGTGCTACAACAACAATACCGTGAAAAAGGTTTTAAGAAATATTCCGAGTTAATCACATGCCTACTCGTGGCTGAGCAGAATAATACTCTGTTAATGAAAAATCATGAAGCCCGTCCCACTGGGTCAGCTCCATTTCCGGAAGTGAATGCTGTAGCAACATATGATAAGTTTGAAAGAAAACAAAATAATTACCGTGGTCGTGGACATGGTCGTAAACGTGGACGTGGCAAGGGGCGAAACAATTATCGTCATTATGGTGGAAATAAATTGGAGAACAATAAGGGTTCTCAAATTAATCATTCAAAAGGTAAAGCTAGTATGTGTCACCGATGTGGTATGAGAGGTCATTGGGCACGCATTTGTCGTACGCCAGAGCATTTTGTTAAACTTTATCAAGCCTCTCTCAAGAAAAGGGAAAATAATGTGGAGGCACACTTGACCTTTCAAAATAATGATGATGAAGCAGGTCCCTCAAATAAATATGATTCTAAGGCACATATTGCATATAAAGATGATGATTTTGAAGGCCTAACAAATATTACTCATTTAGAAGTTGGAGACTTCTTTGAGGATATTGAATGAAGAACTAATCATCTTACTGGGGAATGAAGCTATAAAAGTTGTTATTTTTATGTATGCAACTAGTTTATTTTTCTTGAGTGTATTTTCCTAATGCATCATGTGTTGCTAGTTTTCTACATTCCTAATGTATTTCTTAATGTTTTTTTTTGCTTGACTTTCATATTTCTTATAATGTATTATTTGTCCTTTTTTTTTATGAAGAATATGAACATTCCCCAGTCTTCAGTTGGACTCAAGATTAATAAAAATGATATATGTCTTCTGGATAGTGCTACAACACACACTATTATAAAAGATAAGAGATATTTCTCTTATTTGGTAATGAAAGAAGCGGATGTTAATACAATATCCGGTAGTACAAGATTAATTGCTAGACCAATGCTTATGAGAACAAAACTTCCCATTTCAGTATGGGGTCATGCTATTTTGCACGCAGCAGCACTTGTGCGGATAAGGCCCACAAGTTATCATAAAGTCTCCCCATTGCAGTTGGCTTTTGGTCGGGAGCCAAATATTTCCCATCTTAGGATCTTTGGTTGTGCGACATATGTTCCAATTGCTCCACCACAACGCACAAAGATGGGTCCCCAAAGAAGGTTGGGGATATATGTTGGATATGAATCTCCTTCTATTATAAAATATCTAGAGCCAATGACTGGAGATTTATTTACGACAAGATTTTCTGATTGCCATTTTGATGAATCAGTATATCCAACATTTGGGGGAGAAAATAAGCAGCTGAAAATGAAGATAGATTGGAATGCATTATCACTGTCTCATTTAGATCCTCGAACAAATCAATGTGAACAAGAGGTTCAAAAGATTATTCATTTGCAAAATATTGCAAATTAATTGCCAGATGCATTCACTAACCTACCAAGGGTGACTAAGTCACATATTCCAGCTGCTAATGCTCTAATTCGAGTTGATATCCCGGAAGGACAATTAATTAAAGCAAATGAGCCTAAGCCTTGCTTGAAACGTGGTAGACCAATCGGTTCTAAAGACAAAAATCCTCGAAGAAGAAAAGGAGCAAGTGATCAAAGTAAACATAACACAGAGGTAGTGGCTCAAGAAGAGCCCCAAGATGTAACAAATGATAAGACCTTGGGGGAGGTCCAGGTACCTGAAAATAATAAAAATGAAGAGATATCAATAAGTTACGGGAAAAGATGGAACCGAAATAATATTGTTATCGATAACATTTTTGCTTATAATGTTTCTATTGAAATAATGCAACAAGATGAGGATCTTGAACTAAAATCTGTCAATGAATGTAGACAGAGAAATGATTGGCCAAAATGGAAAGACGCTATCCAGGCAGAGTTAACTTCACTTGGAAAACGTGAAGTCTTCGGACCCATAGTTCGAACGCTTGAAGGCATAAAGCCAGTAGGGTATAAATGGGTTTTTGTGCGAAAACGAAATGATAAAAATGAAGTCGTTAGATATAAAGCACGACTTGTGGCACAAGGGTTTTCCCAAAGGCATGGAATTGATTATATGGAGACATATTCTCCTGTAGTGGATGCTATCACCTTCAGGTATCTCATAAATATGGCAGTGCAAGAAAAACTTGATATGCATCTAATGGATGTTGTTACAGCCTATTTGTATGGATCATTAGACAGCGAAATTTTTATGAAAGTACCCGAGGGATTTAAAGTGCCAGAAGCATATAAAGGTTTTCAAGAAACTTGTTCAATAAATCTTCAGAAATCTTTGTACGGATTGAAACAATCAGGTCGTATGTGGTACAATCGTCTGAGTGAATACTTGTTGAAAGAAGGGTACAATAATGATCCAATTTGTCCCTGTGTCTTTATAAAAAGGTCTGGATCTGAATTTGTTATAATCGCCGTATATGTTGATGATTTAAATATCATTGGAACTCCTGGGGAGCTTCCAAAAACAGTAGATTGTTTGAAGAAAGAATTTGAAATGAAAGATCTTGGAAAGACAAAATTTTGTCTTGGTCTACAAATTGAGTATATGAAAGATGGAATATTTGTCCATCAATCAACATACACCGAAAAGATTTTAAAGCGATTCTATATGGATAAAGCACATCCATTGAGTACCCCGATGGTTGTAAGATCACTTGATATAAAGAAAGATCCATTCAGACCTCATGAAAATGAAGAAGAGCTTCTTGGTGCCGAAGTACCATATCTTAGTGCAATTGGGGCATTAATGTATCTTGCTAATAATTCCCGACCAGATATAGCTTTCTCGGTAAGCTTATTGGCAAGATTTAGTACTTCGCCAACACAAAGACATTGGAATGGTATTAAACATATATTTAGATACCTCCAAGGGACCATTGATATGGGTTTATTTTATTCAAATGAATCCAAACCATCATTGATTGGTTATGCAGATGCAGGATATTTGTCTGATCCACACAAAGGTCGATCTCAGACAGGCTATTTATTTACAAGTGGAGGTACAACCATATCATGGCGTTCGACAAAACAAACTATGGTTGCTACTTCTTCAAATCATGCAGAGATAATAGCCATTCATGAAGCAAGTCGAGAATGCGTTTGGTTAAGATCTATAACTCAACACATTCAACAAACATGTGGTCTTTCTTCGAAAGAGAATATTCCAACAATATTGTATGAAGACAATGCTGCATGCATAGCTCAATTGAAAGGAGGATATATCAAAGGAGATCGAACAAAACACATTTCACCAAAATTCTTTTTCACTCATGATCTTCAGAATAGTGGTGAAATAGATGTACAACAAGTTCGTTCAAGTGATAATTTGGCTGATTTGTTCACTAAGGCATTACCAACCTCAATATTTGAAAAGCTGATATATAAGATTGGAATGCGTCGTCTTCGAAACATTAAGTGATTTTTCATCAGGGGGAGTAAGTACATGCTGCACTCTTTTCCTTAACCAAGGTTTTGTCCCACTTGGGTTTTCCTTAGTAAGGTTTTTAATGAGGCAACAAGCAATGTATATTATAAATAACTATGTACATCCCAATATTTTTTTTGTAAGTTCTTAGTGAGACACATTATGTTACATGGACATCCAAGGGGGAGTGTTATGAATAATTTTACAACATTGGATGCTACATTGGATACTACATTGGATGCCCATGTTGTGAATAATTGAAAGATTAAATCTTCTATTTTATGTCAATCTTCTTTGCTTTTTATGCCTATAAAAGGCCATGTAATTGCAATGGAAAAATACACCAAAGTGAAAGAACAAAACTCTTCTCACTTCTTTCTATCTCTTCTTATTTACATTTTACTGCATTGCTTTTATTTTACAACAATCTTTACCAATTTTTTTTTTAAAACTTTTAGTAGGAATCCGGAACCAAAGTGTTGTAAATTTTTTAAAAAAAGAACGTTTTTATGTTTTTTTTTAAAATGACATATGTATATACAACGCCACGTAAAGTGGCGTTGTATAATAGAGTATATGTACAACGCCACCTATTCAGGCGTTGTACGTACTTCATCCACTGAACAGTACAACGCCTGAATAGGTGGCGTTGTATAACACCACCCAAGCCTAAATTCTACAGCATTTCTCACTACCCCGAGCGAATTATAAGAACTTCTTTATATTGCCCGCTAAGTGTCATATTAAACAACAATTGCTTGAAAATGGAAGTGTGGAATAAATAATTCCTACTATGTATTTAGTTCATTTGTATGTATGTCATTCTTATTAAGTTATGTTTGTGTTTGTGTTCTAGTAATTTAAGTTTAAGTTAAATGTTATGTATTAATAGACGAAATAATTAAATACAAAACAATAAACGAAATAATAAAACAAGTGAACTAAAAAAACGAAATAATAAAACAAATGATGAACTAAAAAAATTAATAGATATATTTAATTAAATATTGTTTTTACAAAAAATATTATTTACAACATATACAAGATAAAAAGTAACTATCTTGTATGTGTCCCGCAATGTGTGTTCTTCAAAGCAGCCGTCGGCCTCAGGCGCATCCCCGCCCGTCCAGGTACGCTATCAGGATCATCATCATCGAATTTCCTCCTTATAGCTGGATGTGGCTCAGGATGACATGCAACAGTGGTGCTGTCAGGTCCAGTAGAAGACTACATAATAAAGTAAAAATTAGTTCATAAAATCACATAATAATTTATAATTTACAGTTTTATTATCTTACCATCATAGCGTCTGGATCCTGTATGTACTCATCTGCCGCATCATCAACTGAAGCCTGAACAAAGAGATTATTATAATGTAATAAATAAAATAAGTTACAGTTAAAAGAAATTTCATATTCAGAAGTAATAAACTCATACCTGAGCATGCGAAGAGATCCCATAACTCAGACGGCGGCCACTGGATATATCCCTGGTCGGTGCACCCTCAGATGTGGTAGATGGGCCAGGGTAGTATGCACCCCAATCCGCTGCTTGAAAATCAGAGCCCGTGATCAATAATTGACCATGTGGGTTCATCTGTGAAGGGCCTGCAGTGTCGTATATACCAAGGCTGTAAGACGGAATGTCCGTCTCATGCATGCAGACGGAATGTCCGTCTCATCACCGGGAGCATCACCGGGAGCATCACCGGCCTCATCGGGAGCATCCTGCCGGACACCACGTCCTCGGGCAGCACGAGGTCGCCGGGCAGCACCTGATGGTCGGGCAGCAGGTCGTCTGGCACCAGCAGGTCGTGGAATACCACGACCTTGCTGGTATGTGGCTGGATCAACATAATCAGCATCATGTGCCAAGCGCTGATCCGATCTGGCACGCTCTAGTGTCTCGGCAGCCATTGTCATGAATCGACGACCATAATCCATAATGGCCACTGGATCGTGTGCATAATCCTGCATCTCCCGCCCCATACGGTAGACGGTATGCAATCCAATGGCCTGCACAAAAGTAAATAATGTAAACTAGGTTTAACTCACAACATTATATGTACATTATTAAATATAACATAAAACTTACCAGAGCCTCGTGTCTCCCGGCGTATGAGACGTACCGCCCATCTACCTGATGCACTGGGTTGCCGACAAATAGACCGGATACTCTGCGATACCATGCCAGATACCCTTCAATAGGATAGTGCTGTGGAGGTGGGATCAAATCACCTCGGCTATCCCAAATGGACAGCTGAGTCTGGAGCCAGCCTAAAAAGGTGTCGTCCACCCTGCTACGATCATCCCTCTCATAATGTGTGGGATGCCATGAAGGATGAGGTGGTATAGGATGCAGCATGCTAAACTGACGATAAACTCGCTCTGAGGCATGATGCTCCACTATATCTAGGCATGTGAGAGGGACGGAAGACCTCCAAATAGCCCGGCCTAGAGTACAGTATCCTGGGAGGGTAGCTAGCAACTCCTCACTATAGGGTGTCCAGATGAACTATCAAATAACAACACAAATGGTTAGTATTCGTAACACTAAATTAAACAATAACTGGTACGTTTAGTAAGATTTTTACATGTGCATCCTCTAGGAAGTCTAACACATCCCTGACGGCTGGCAGATTATGATGGGTATCATATCCCCGCGTATATCCACGCTGCATGACCCACCTGGCAGCTAAAGGAAGGTCTGGTAATGCGACGTCAGCTGATATCAGTGGAAAAAGGTGGGCTGAGCTGCACAAATCGCTCGCAAACCCAAATCTAACATAGAAAGTTGATGTATACTGTGAGATAAACTATATTTAGGTAGATTTAATTGGGGGCGGCTATTTTCATTGAATATGTTCTCACCTGTAGAAAGGGTAGGAAGCCGCAGATATCTCTCTGTGTGCCCATAGAAGCCCGGCACATCTGCTTGTACAGGAATGCGAGGGCAGCAGCACCCCAGCTGTATGTAGCTGTATCCTCGAACTATGTAATGTGGTGGAGAAACCGGAGGCTAACAAGATTACCCGAAGTGTTCGGGAACAAGACACCCCCAAATAAAAGGAGCAACAACAACCTAGTGTAGTGGCTCACAACCTCCTCCTCTGAGTCATCAGGTAATATGAGGGTGGAGCTGCTCCAGACGCTGTCTAATAGGGGTTAACGGTACCCGACTGATCCCAACCCTATGATCAACGGCCTCCGGCCTCAAACCTGTCAGCATCTCTAGCAAATCCCAATACATCTCCCGCGGGAAATGCCTCATGCCCGAAGGAAAAAGAACAGGCAACCCATCGGCTGGCATGCCGTATAAAACCTCTACGTTCTACAACGTAATAGTGGCCTCGCCGATGGGAAGGTGGAAGGTGTGTCTCCGATTGCCACAGCTGAATGATGGCCGTGATCAATGAGTAATCCAGCTGTGTCCGGCCAATGCGAATAATCCTGTAGAATCTCATCACCTCCAAGTGATGGACGACTCTAGGATGTAAATCTCGGACACTAAGAAAATCCCAAAATATATCGATTTGCCGAGCCCGGAATGTGTCGGTCAATAACTGTCCGTCCCAGATATACTCAGATCGATGTTGCGGCTGTAGGCCTAATAGCTCTGAGCTCCTAGGGCCAGGATGTATGGGCGCATCCATGCCGTCGACTGTAAAAATTAAAAAATTCAATAACTTACTAAAGTTACACATTTAATAATTTAATTGTATAAATTGTTGATAATTTTTAATAACTTAATTTTGAGGCCCAGTGGCACCAAACTATTATTAATAGCTATGTATTTTTTTTATAATTTAAAGTTACATTTTAAATAATTAAATTATAGAAATCGCTGATAATATGGGTCCCGGACTCGATATATTATTTAAGTCCAGCGGCACCAAACTATTATTAATAGCTATGTGTATGCATATAATTAAAAAATATATTTAGAATAATTGAATTGTCTAAATTAAATATTTTTGAGCTCCCGGGCTCGATGTTTTTGAGCTCCCGGGTTCAATAATTTTTAATAACTTAATTTTAAGGCCCAGCGGCACCAAACTCTGTGTATGCATATAATTAAAAAATATATTTAGAAAAATTGAATTGTCTAAATTAAATATTTTTGAGCTCCCGGGCTCGATGTTTTTGAGCTCCCGTGTTCGATAATTTTTAATAACTTAATTTTAAGGCCCAACGGCACCAAACTATTATTAATAGCTATGTGTATGCATATAATTAAAAAATATATTTAGAATAATTGAATTATCTAAATTAAATATTTTTGAGCTCCCGGGCTCGATGTTTTTGAGCTCCCGGGTTCGATAATTTTTAATAACTTAATTTTAAGGTTCAGCGGCACCAAACTATTATTAATAGCTATGCGTATGCATATAATTATAAAATATATTTAGAATAATTGAATTGTCTAAATTAAATATTTTTGAGCTCCCGGGCTCGATGCTTTTGAGCTCCCGGGTTCGATAATTTTTAATAACTTAATTTTGGGGCCCAACGGCACCAAATTATTATTAATGGTGATGTATCCAGAACTCGATAATTTTTTAGCTCCCGGGTTCGATAATTTTTTAGCTCCCGGGTTCAATAATTTTTGAGCTCCCGGGTTTGATAATTTTTAATAACTTAATTTTGAGTATCAAAATTACAAGCTAAATACTACACATTACTACGCTACAAGGCTCTAAAATTTCCTAGCCTAAAAAGAGTCTATGTTTTACTACGTTAAAAAGGTCTGTATTTTACAACTAACAACTAATATAAATTACCCAAATATAAATAAACAACTAACATTTCTAGCAAGTAATCTAAAATACAAACTAGTTCGGAAAATAACATAAAATAACTAAAACTAACTAAAACTAAAACTAACAAGTAATCTAACAAGTTCGGAAACTAACAAGTAATCTAACAAGTTCGAAAACTAACAAGTAATCTAAAATACAAACTAGTTCGGATAAATTACACATACTAGTTCGGAAAATAACATAAAATAACTAAAACTAACAAGTAATCTAAAATACAAACTAAAAAATAGTAGTATAAATATACCTTTTGACGGATGAAATATATCAATATAAAGCTTCCAAATTCGTCTACCCACGAAGTCAATAGCGTAAAACTATAGCGGGACTAATACGTATAACCCGGGGGGACCAAAAAAATTTATTTTTTTAAAATTGGTCGGCTGGTCGTGTGGGGAGAGGGGGGGACCGAGAGAATTTTTAATTTTGAAGAAGAAGAAGAAGTGTGAGGAAGAAGACGGGACTAGGGTTTAAATAATAGGTTCAACGCCACTTACTTTGGCGTTGAACCTGTCAGATTCTTTAATGCAGGTTCAACGCCATAGTAAGTGGCGTTGTACATAACGGACGTTATGTACAACGCCATAGTACAACGCCACTTACTATGACGTGTATATATAGTTATGTTTTTTTTTAACCTATTTATGTTACAAATTTTAAATTTAACAACACTTTTGTTCCGGATTCCTTTTAGTAGATGCAACTGCAGGATTTAGATGATGGCATTCCTAAGCCGTACGGAAATGATTTCGATACTTCATAATTTAAATAGAAGAAAATAATTCAATTAAAATTTCCTTTGTTTATTTACCTATCTTTTCTGTAAATAGATAAATATATAGTTAAAGCACCATTTATGACCGACCATAAAATGGATTACAGTTAAAATTGATAAATAAGTTGTTTTTCCATGTGAAGATCAAGAATGGAGCTATGGAATAGGGCTGATTGGACCTTTTGGGAGACCATGCATACCTTTATATGCGTTTCAACTTTTTCATTTCCTATCATCTACTTTTAGTTATTCTTGATCTTGGGTTATTGAATATCTCTAGGGTGTTGGCTAGCTAATTTGAAATTAGTGCATTGGTTCGACTGTATTGATTTTCATCTCCATTTGTTGAATAAGGAAATCCTTAAAACTAAAAATATTGCAAATGAACAGACAAGTCTTGATTTATTTGTACTTGATTTTGTGATTTTGTAACTTTGAGTTGTTGGATATTCTGATGTGATTGTGATATTGTGAAACACATTGGGATTTGGAGTTGCATTTATGCTTTGTTCATCAAGATTGATCCTGAAAAGCTCCAAAAAGAAGTGAAGGCATCAACTTACATCTCTTCTTATTTATAAAAGTGTTTACACTGCATTTTAAACTCCTTTCAATATAGTCATCCGAATTTTAGATCCTAATCTCCACCTATCATTTTTCCCTTCCTAGTTAAATGCTTATTTTCCTTGCCCCTTTTTACTATGTACACGGACAAAATCGGTCTCGTAGTACATGCCGTTCTCCGACATTATAGGTCAAGCTCGAGATATGGTAATTGGGGGCTTAGACCGAGGTAGGGATCTCATCAATTCTGAGTCTAGACCATAACACCCGCCCTTGAGGGTATGGGGGACCTGATTTGGATTGGTCATGGCCTCGATTAACTTCAAAGAACTTTGTTAGGTAGTCAAACTCGACCAACAGAAGGTCGTGATATCCGTAACCAAACGAATATCACGACGGAAATCTCGACATATGTCGATGTGAGATCAACAATCTATTAATTAGGGTTGCCTTCAATAGAGTTTTACCTAATATAAAAATCCCCTACTATATAAAGGAGGTCTGATTACTTCTAAAATATATTGTAACACGCACCGAGAAGAATTACATAGTTATTTTTTCTTTAAACTCTTATTCCACAATGTCTTGATACCGATTGAAGTGCATCATGCTCAATGATGGCTATCCCCCCACCCCCCTACCCCCCAAAGTTGTAACTTGTCAATTCTTGTGGTTTGAATTTACTTTATCATTGTTTATTGTAATTGCAATTTAATTTTTCATTTTGTGTCAATTTAATCCACATATCCTTAAAACCAGTTATAAAATTCAATTGTTATCCGATTTTGAGGGTAAATAATTTGGCGCCCATCGTGATAATAGTGGTTATTTGATACAAATTTTCATAATATACACTATTTTACACTTGTTCTTTGAAGTGCCTCTAATTTTAGGTTAAAACTCAAAATATCAATCTCGCAATTAGCAACCTTAGTTGTTGGATCACCATGGTGAAAATAACAACATAGCGCCCATAATGAGGTACTGCCCGTTGATCCCATCATAATTCTAGTTGCGAACCCGTTAGATGCTAACTCGCATGTTGTAATGACCCGATAGGTCATGTTGAGTATCTACACTATGCTCAAAATTTTGAGGGATCGAGTATCTCCGCATGATGTATTATGACTTGCATAAATCATCGGTATTCGTTTTCAAGTTATCCGAAATCAATTTGGAGGAATGAACTTTGAAATTTATGTTCTAAGTTGGAAGAATTGATCAAGTTTGACATTTAAGCATTTGACCTCCGAATGGAATTTCGTCAATTTCGTTAGCTCTGTTGGGTGATTTCTAACTTAGGAGCGTGTCTGAATTGTAATTTGGAGATCCGTAGTCAAATAAGTTTTGAATTGGCAAAAGTTGGATATTTGGGAAGTTTTAAGTTTTAAGTTCATTGATTCTTGGATTGAGGTGTGATTCGCCTCTTTGATGTTGTTATTTGTGCTTTGAGGCCTCGAGTAAGTCCGTGTTAAGTTATGGGACTTATTGGTATGTTTGGACATGGTCTCGAGAATGTTTCAAATTGATTTCGGCCCATTTTACTTCAATGTTGCATTGTAGGTCTACAAAATTTTAGGGTTTCTGGTTTCCTTAATCGCGATCACGGAGTCTATATTGGGATCGCATAGGGTTGTTGGGTGGATGGGTAAGATTTGTACATCGTGTTTGCAAGTCAGGGGCTGCATTCCCGTAGTGGGAGGAAGGCTTGAGGATGTTAGGGGTTTTCTTCACCGCATTCGCCATATGTGGTGCTGCATTTGCATAAGAGGAATTTCAGCTGGTGAGCAATTATTCTATGCGAACGCATGGAAGTATCCGCATTCGCGAAGTATAAAGCTTGGGAAGATTATAAAGTACTCTATTTCGACTGTTTCGGATTGAGGCGATTCTTGGAGCAATTTTTGACATATGAGTTAGGGTAAGAGTACTCTACTTGGTTTTGGATATAATCCATGAATCTATCTTCGATATTAGCTTTTGGTTGATGAATTTTAAAGAGGGGTTTTTGGCCTAAAGTTTCATAATATGAATTTTTATGTTTTGAACATCGATTTGGAGTTAGAGTTTAGTGAAACTGGTATGGTTGGATTCGTAATTGAATGGGTTATCGAATTTTGTGAGTTTTGTTGGGTTCTGAGGCATGGGACTGGATGTGATTTTTGGCTAGATATGGGATTTTATTTAGTATTCAATCTTTATCATTTGGAAATATTTCCTTGGGCTTTATTTGATGTATCCGGGTTGCTTTTGGCTAGTTTTGAGCTGTTCGAAGGTCACTACGCGCGTGATGGCATTTTTGGAGCATCGGCTGGATTGCTTGGCATTGCAATTGGCTTTTTCGAGGTAAGTATTTTGACTAACTTTGTTAAGGGAATATTTCCTCCTATTTGTCATCGTTTGGTACATGCAGGAGTGATACATATATGAGTTGATGAGTGTATATGTATGTGCCAAGGTTAATCATGCTCGAGTGGTAGATTATGTTACATTTGTGCTTGTATAATTTTATGACCTTCGTGCTTCAATTAACTCCTGGATATTGAGAACATAACATTAAATGTTCGAATCGAAACTCTTAGCCTAATATAACTTGATCAAATTTGATGAAAATTCTGAGAATATATTGATGTGTCTAATTCGGTCATCTGTATGCATAATCATTAATATATTTGTATATGGTAAAAATCAAAAGACCCGATTTTGCGTTCGTAGAGATGAGCGAATTAGACCCAATTTTGTATCTAATTTGGTCATATCTACTGCCTAACAACTAGCATAAAAATAAATCAGATATATTTAAAACCACAAAATTAAATCTAATTGTAATTACCATTTTCAAGGTAAACAGTTTGGTGCCCACAGTAGGGATAAAAATAATAGTGATTGTTTTCGTGCTACTTTACTACATAACGCAGGTTTTTTTTACGCTTTTTCTTGTCCAAGAATCTTTGATTTCAGGTCAAAATGTCAAACTTAGTGAATACACAGGAGAACAATGATCCCGAGGAACATGGAGAGAACGGTGTAGATGTTTTAGGTATTGGTATACCACTGCAAAACCCTGAGGATGCACCAGAACCAATTCCCACGGATGTGGTCTCGCGCCACACCTAACAAGTCGATATAAGCTCCCATACCAGTAGGAGTATACGCCAAGAAAACCAACAAGAAGCTCTAAAAACCCTAGCTCGGGAAGAGTGAGAGGTTAGCCTTCATGTCATTTTTGAGATGTTGCAGGCATAACAACTGGCGATTGTTTAATTGCAAAGCCACCAAAAAATTCCAATCACAGCAGCACCAGAGGTGACTTTTCGAGCCGAGCAAATACTAGAAATATCAAGCAACTAAGCAATCAAGGGTCAATGACAAAAAGGAGGAGTCATACAATTCAAGGGTCAATGAGATCCTAGGCACACCCCCGAACCTGAATGGTGTAGATTCAAAAAAGTTTGTACAAAAGTCGTTCCCATCAAATGCCGCTCCAAAGCCCATTCCAAAGAAATTCAGAATGCTTGATCTCCCGAAGTACAACGGAACCTCGAACTCAACGAATACATGACTGCTTACACTTGTGCTATAAAAGGGAATGACCTGAAGGACGACGCAATTGAATGCATCCTATTGAAGAAATTCGGAGAACCATTTTTAAAAGGGGCAATGAAGTGGTATCACAACCTAGCCCCTAATTAAATAGATTTATTTTCCATGCTGGCAGATTCTTTTATGAAGGCAGACACCGATGACATTAAGGTCGCTATAAGAAAATCTGACGTCTTCAAGATCAAACAAAGAGAAACAAGATGCTGCAGTAGTTTGTATCCTATTTCCAAATGGAGTGAATGGAGTTACCACCAGTCTCTGATAACACAAGGTCTGAATAAAGGAAGCTCGATAGCTTCAAAGAAACTATAGAAAAACTTGATAGAATATCCTGCCGCGACTTGGTCGGATATCCACAACCGATATCAGCCAAAGATCAGGGTCGAGGACGACCAACTGGGAGCCTCCTTCGGCTCAGTATATCCTAACAGCCTCTTGGAAAAGGAACCGAGGCCAAACAAGGAAAGGTATCAAACTTACACTTAATATCGAAGAAATGCCCTAAGGCGTAACATACCCCAAAATTATCTAAGGAAAGACCAAGGTCAGTATCTTCGGGGACTCATGGGCAGAGAAGAATTCGACAGACATACAAGACCAACGGAGGCACCCCGATTGTCCAAATAAAAGTTCAACTTCGACATTTCAGACGTCTTCTCTGCCATTGGTAAAATCAGAGAAACCAGGTAGCCAAAACACGTACAATCAGATCTGTCACAAAGGAACAATAACTTGGTGTTCGAGTTTCATGGCACACGCAGTCATAGGACCGAAGATTGCTGACAACTCCAATACTAAGTAGCTCGACTGATCAGCAAAGGGCCTCTCCGAGAGTTCCTTAACATCATAGCCAAAATCAATTCCATGAAAGAGAGGCGAATAGGAAAAATGAAACAGAAGAACCACAACGTATCATCCACATGATTGTTGGGTAAGTCGACATTCCAAAGGAACCTGTTGTCAAACGAACAAAAATATCCATCACCGGGGAAAAGCAAACCGGGGGTTACATACCCGAGGATGCTCTCATATTCAGTGATGAGGACATCGAGACCATGTCTCAGCCTTATAACGACGCACTAGTAATCTCCTTTCTTGTGAATACATTTCAAATTAAACGTGTACTTGTGGATCCAGGTATCTCGTCCAACATTATCAGGTCGAGGGAGGTGGAGCAGCTCGGACCGCTCAACCATATCATGCCCACTTCTCGAGTTCTCAATGTATTTAATATGGTGAGCGAGACAATGAAAGGGGAGATCACCCTCCCGGTCAACGTGGCCGGCATAACCCAGAATGACAAGTTTCATGTCATTGAAGGAGACATAAGTTACAATGCCTTACTCGGAAGGCCATGGATACACTGCATAAGAGAAGTACTATCAATTCTTCATCAGATGATGAAATTTTTGACAAAGGACGGAATAAAGACTATGTACGGGGAGCAACATACACCGAAAGAGATGTTTGCGGTGCACGATATGGCACCGGTAAAGATGCCTTCAACATCAAAGGAGCTAAAGGTCAAGCGAACAGGGAAGTAGTAATCCCGAGATACATTCTCAGCTATACTCGAATAAATGAGTAAAGGACCATGTCGTGTCCTTGAAGCAAACGATTGAAGCACATCGAGGCTCGAAGGGCCATCACCACTAAGGTATAATCGTTTCCCATTTATTTTACATCTTACACTAACCTGTGTACAAGTGTCTGATTGAAACAATAAAAGTGCTTTCCATCTTGAAGACCTCAGGTTTTAAAGCATGCATTGCACTCTTTTCCTTCTTTGGATTTTGTCCAAAGAAGGTTTTACCAACAAGGTTTTTAACGAGGCAACATCGATATGCTACCTAAAGAGAACCTAAAAAGTATTTAAGGATTATCTCCAATCAACCTCGGATACTAGGGGGAATCCCCCCTAAGATCATTACCTCGAAGAAGTCAAGATAAGCCAAGTAATCAAGGGATATTTTACCATCAAAACACTTTGGGCTTCAAAGATATCCGCTATTTTTTCAAGAAAAGGTTCAAGAGCCAGAAATTTCCTGAAAACTCAAGGACTGGCGTCAAAAACTCAAAGTCACATGACCTCTAGGTCAGAAAATTCGAACTAGTGACCCCTCTATGAGGCAACTCCAAGTTTACAGAAAAAGACTTCAAAGCCAAGGAACTCTCGATGTCTCAAGGAGTGTCACTGATGGTTACCCTATTGATTTGTCAACTCGAGTCTATAAGACTGCAAGAGGGCAAATGCGGCATCTGCAGCTGATCAAAACATCACTTAGTCGAGATTTTGAACTCATTTCTCAAATTTTCGAACCATAAACCTCCCTAGGCGATTTTTCAAAGACCAAAACTTCTCCAAATCATAGGTAAGTGATTTCTAACTCATTTTCTTCAATCTACTTTTATCCTTTAATATGATTTCATCTCAAAATCAAGGGGTTTTCATTGTAAATTAGATGTTCTTGGGTAGGATTTAGGAATTTTGAATTTGAGGGATTTGGACCTCAATTTGATGTAAGATTCTAAATCCAATCGTATATCTGGGTTCAGGGTGAATGGGTAATCAGGTTTTGGTATGAACTTCGGGTTTTGACCAAGCAGGCCTGGAGTCGACTTTTAATTGGGAGGAATGTTAGGAAATCTTTGATGATGCATTGGAATTGGTTTATTTAGATGAAAATTGATGTTATTAAGTTAATTATGGCTAGATATGAGTGAATTGGTGGTGGAATGAGAGGTAAAGTAATGGTTGAGCTTTGAAATACCCATTGGCTTGAGGTAAGTGTTTGGTCTAACCTTGACTTAAGGAATTACGGATCCTCGACTTGCTTGCTATGTGAGATATCATGTGTGTGGCGTATAGGTGTGGTGATGAGTACCTATGTGCCGCCAAATTACTTGTTTAGCCTATTTCCTTTCCTCGTTTCCCTATATCTTGCTTTCCTGCCTTAATTGCTACTTGCTCATAAATGTTTCAATGTCTAATTGCTATATATTAATTGTTGTTCTCTTTATTGAATTATTTAATTATTTAATGTTAAATGTTGATGTTCTCGTTGAAGTATTTGTTTCGTAGCTTTATATTATTATACTGTTGGCTTATATTGATTTATTAGTGCCTTATGGTGCACATTGGTTGGTCTTGCTGAGTAGTTTTTATTGGTGCAGTTTCATAATTGTAGTGATATTCCATTTTGTGGATTGAGGTAAAAGTAATGTGGGGGATTTAAGTTAGCTTGTGAAACACTTGTATTTATTATTTTGTATTTGATGCTGATATATATATATATATATATATATGTATGTATGTGTGTATATTGGATCGGGTTGCTCGCCACAATAAGAAGAATAAGGGTGAAATCTGATTATTTGGTGGGATCAGGTTGCACACCACAACAATGAGTAATAAGGGTGGATAGGTGGGATCGAGTTTCGCACCGCAACAAGGGAAATAAGGGTGATATGTATTGATGAGTAATAAGGGTGGACAGTGGGGTCGGGTTGCACGCCGCAACGAGGAATAGGGGTAAATATTGATACTGTTGTTGTTTATATGATGGAACTGGGATGCGCACCGCATCAGTTATTGTTATGTATTCATATCCGTTGAGGTCCATTACTGTGATATTGAAACACCCTTTAGTATTGGTTATAGTTGACTATTAGTAGAACAACAGGGTTTCGAATTTATTTAATGACAGTTATTTCTTTAATTACGTTTATATTTCCTTTCTATTTTGTATAAATGGTTGCAGGCTGTATATGTTGTATGCCTTGCCGTAGCCTCGTCACTACTTCTTCAAGGCTAGGCTCAACACTTACCAGTAACATTGATTTAAAACTATGTTCTTTCGTATTTATTCCCGCTAATTTACTTTTGTTATGTTTAAATTGTTAAAATGTAAAGGAAAACGCTGAAATATTATGTAACATTGATTTGCCTGGCGAGTACAATGTTAGGGGCCACCATGGTCCCGACGGTGGAAAATTCTGGTCGTTACAGTACATCTTTTGGGGAATTACACACATCTCGAAAGGCCTCAACCACAGCCTCCCTATTGGCCTCGACTACCACCCGCTCGTCTCGCCTCTCTCGGGTTCGCAGGCCCCTTGCCCCTCGAACTGCGATAGAACGTGGTCCACCAATTCAAATGCTTCTTCTTCGTATTTGTCCCTCAATGATGGGGAGAGTCCAATGATGACTCTTGGGAGCTGGTGCTTTATTTGTATCCGTGCACCAGCCTTCTCCTTGGTTTCTTCTTTTCTGAGTTCGAAGAATTCAGAGCCCTTTTTATTTTCTTACAATCACCCTATCTCGGAGAATGGGAGTTGACCGAGTTGTCCTCGTCACCAGATAGAGACCTCGGTATGATGTCATTGTACAAACCTACAAAAGAATAGGAAACAATTAAAAATTACCGACACAAAAGAAACCCAAGTATTACTCACTCGGGAAAGGAAAGGCACCGTGAGAACGGACCTCCCACCGGCCCTTCGAAAGTTTGCTCCATGTGCACTCAAAATAGGGTCTTTGTATCATGATGCCTTTGACCTGCTCCCTAAGTCGAGGGACTGCATTCGGGACCCAGGTGACGGCTACACCACCACTAAGCACCAATGAGAAAAAAGGAAAAATAAAAGTAAAAATTAGTTATGAAAACGAAAGTTTACATACGTTTTATGTTCTACTTCTTAGAGAATGGAATGCGCTTAACTGGGATCAATTTCGAAGTCCTCACTCGGACAAAATGATCTAGCCAACCTCGATCCCGATCTTCATTGATACTTGAGGAGGGGGCTTTTCTAGCCCGATGCGCAAGTTAAATTAGTCCCCCCAAACGAGTCAGAGACTATATAGACACCTAAGGTAGTCGCCGGTGGTGAACGAGCATCCATCGATCTTGATCATGAAGAATCAAAAAAGGATCACGATCCTCCAGAATGAAAGGTGAATTTGATCGAGGCATACCTCGTATCTTTTGCAAAAGTCGATGATGACCGGATCTAGTAGGCCCAGTGTAAAGGGATAAGTTTCAACACTTAAGTATCCCTCAATATGGGTGGTGATATCTTTATCGGATCAGAGAACTACCACGTGCTTGTCAACCCAGTTGCAAACTTTTTGATCGTGAGGAGGACTTCTTTAATGATCGAGCATACATATCTCTAGACCTTCTCATACATGCCGAGTACAGAGGAAGGATTTTCAACCTTGGAATCGGCAGTTACCAAGCATCCACTAAGGATGCACGCGTTCAAGGGGGGTTCCGCTACTGGTTCCTCGACAGTAGTTTGCAAAACAATCTCCTCGGTAGTCAGCTACGATGTAAAAGGAGTTTCTTTTTGGGAAACTATTTTTGAAGCCTTCGCCATTTTCTTTTCAAAATGACAGAGAAAAGAGGATGTTAAAGGAGTAAACTTGATGGTTTACGATGAAGATGAGCAAAAGTTTCACAAAGATCTCAAAAAACTAGGATATAAGTGCTAGAAAGTATATATATTTCTAAGGAACAAGGGTATAAGTTTTGGATATAAAGTTTGAATGAATTAAGAAAGGGGTACTTATAGTTTATCAAATGACTGTTCACATCAAGGAGAGGCCGTCTGGAAATTGGTGAGCATTTAATGCTGTTAAAACTTGACTGACGAGACATTTCATTCATTTTGTCGTTTCTGACGCGGGGTATGGAAGTTAGAATCGGAAGCTCATGTCGTTTCTCGTCGTCTACTGTCCGAAAAATGAGGGGACTATATGTATACAGTAAAACCGGTCTCATAGTACATGCTGGTATCTGACATGATAGGCCAAGCTTGAGATATGGTGACAGGGGCCTAGACTGAGGTAGTATCTCATCAATTCTGAGTCCGGACCACAACACCCGCCCTCGAGGATAATGGGGACATGATTCAGATCGGTTCTGGCCTCGATTAACTTCGAAGAACATTTTAGGTAGTCAAGTTTCGCCAACAGAAGGCCGTGATATCCGTAACTGTCTGAATATAGCGGCGGAGATCTCAGCATATGTCGACGTGAAATCACCAATAAGTTAATTAGGGGATTTTTACCTTCTATAGAGTTGCACCTAATATAGGACTCGTCTTTTATATAAGGGGGGTCTGATTACTTGTAAAACGCATTGTAACACGCACTGAGAAGCAACACATGGTTGTTGTTTTCTTTAAGCTCTTATTCAATTGTGTCTTGATATCGATCGAAGTGCATCTTGTTCAAGGGTGGCCAATCCCCAAGGTTGTAACTGATCAATTCTTGTGGTTTGAATTTACTTTATCATTATTTATTTTAATTGCAATTAATTTATCTCTCGTGTCAATTTAATCCACATATCTTTAAAATCACTTACAAATTCAATTGTTATCCGATTTTGAGGGTAAAAAATGCGGATATGGCCGAATGGTAAAATTTCTCTTTGCCAAGGAGAAGATGCGGGTTCGATTCCATTGGGCGGTGGTTCCTCTCCTTCCTCTTGAACCTCGAACAAAAAATCAATCTCGCCATCAGCCCTGGGAGTTGTCGGCGGCTCGACCATCTTTATTCCAAAGCGTTTACCGAGGTGAAGCATACTAATCATATCAAAGTAAGCGACCAATTGCTAGTTTAAAATTCTGGTTCGAGTCCAGGGTCCACAAAAATCAAGAATAACCATTTTTAGTAGAATGATTACTCAATTGTTTTAAATTAATCTAAAGAATCAATTGTGATTGAACTAAATATATAAATGAAGAATCAACTAACGAAATAGTTAACTGGTTGGAGTTCTTATGGTTGAATTGTTTAACCTATATTCCTTCTGTTCAATTCACTTATTAGGTACTTGCTAGTTAACTAATAATCTTGGATTGATACATATTCTGATAATCATTGTTTTTGTATTTCACTTTCTCTAGCAAAAACAATATACAATTTAATTAGAAGGTCTGACTTGATTACAAGAATATAATTGTTGTCAGAGTCAGATATATCTTTTGTGCCACGAGTTGATCAGAATTTATCTAGTATTTTCGATTTTGATATAACACATAAAACATCGCAAAAATATATCTAACAAATATTAAATTCTAAATTTGTATTACAAATATTCAATGAGTTCAATATTAACTACTTGAACTAGTAAATTCTAAATCCTATTTTTTTCCCGTGCACTGTTAGCAATGATAACGACACAAAGGGCAAGAAGAATTCTTTTGAAACCACTTGAGCAGACAATTAGAGTGGCAAAAATGAGAACAAGGCATGTATGTTATTTCTTCCCCAATTGAAGGTTTGTCTAAGCAAATAGGGCAATCCTCCTCAGTATAATCCTCCTCTTTCACCACTACTTTTCCAAGTTCTTCAATCAACGTTTCCGCTTCTTCGTCCTTTTGTCTCGCCTGATAGAAGACAATAGAAACGACTATAGGAAACATTGTTTCACCGTCATTTGAATTAACCGAAGCCAATTCATGAGCAAAGGAAGATATCTCAGAAACAAGATTATGTTGATGCTCTTCCAATATGCCAAGACATCTGAATAACGGAACTGCGTAGTGATTGAGATCAATAATAATAGAATCGGACTTTGAAATAACAGTTTTTGAGGTAAAAAAATGCAAAGATGTTGAGTCATGAGAAAAGTAGACACGAAACTGAATGAGAAAGTCTGGATTGTTAGGGTTGCCGGAAGAGGAAAGCTGTGAAGGTGTAAGGATGGTATAGTCGGAGTAGATGCTGCTGTCGAACTCAAGATTGAGAGCCATGGTGTTTCTCTTTTAATTCTTAAAAGCCCTAAGACAAATTTTGAAGGCAAGAAGACATGATTTTATAATGGATATCACGTAGACCAAATCCCTCTTGTTAAAGGATTCGTATTTCCCAAGTGTTTAGGAAATCTTTGCGGGTCAATGATGGAATTATGATGGCCAACTTTTTTATTAGGTTTAATAATTAAAAAAGCCAACTTTTTAGGATTTGGGCATACCGTAACTTAATGTTATTATGTCTCTTTTAATGGTTCAAGTACCATCCTAAAAATAAAAAAATACTATCAAAATTATTTCCTTAAATATAGCAACAAATATTTAGAATTCTCTTCTTCTTTCATATCAACCATCATCCTATAAATTATGTTCCACTTCCTTTAGTAATATTCGAAAAAACTTTCAAATATTTTTTAGTTTTTTTAATTTATATTTATATTATTATAAAAGCACGAATATCAAAACGTTAAATATTGAACCACGAAAATATTCCTAAAATATTAACTGACTTTATACCTTTCTAAAACTATTTTATTTTTTCTAAGAAACAATTTCATGTTGGATAAGATGGTAATATTCTGGATTTTTTCTATATACATAGGACCTTAAATTCAACTACAAATTGAAATAAAATCCTTATCTTTTAAGATTCGAGTTATACTCAAAGACAACAAAAGTAAGACAAAAAGCTTCCCGATTCCAACAAGGATTCATAAATTAACTATAAAAGTTATAGTCCATTAGATTAGACTAGGTTAAACAGAAGATTTACAATATTATTAGTATTCAACTGACTATAGGAGACCTCCGAATATAATCATTTACCTAGGTTTATTGTTTAGATATAGAAGATCGCTAGAATTGATCAAGTAAAGTTGTTTGGTAAATATAACGTAATTGTTAAGGGGTGGTGTATATACATACACCACATATTCTTTTATTCATGGGTGATGTTTGACCTTTTGTGCAGATTGATTAGTTAGCTTATACACTGGAAATGACTATCTTTTTATTTATTTATCTATATTATATTTTGGTTTTGAACGGTCAACAATATATTTTGTTTCTAATTGTCCAAAGTATTTTTTTTTTTTGATATTGTATGGGGCTAAATATGGCTCGACTGTAGGGGGCCGAGCGCGGCTCTCCCCACGCCCACAAAACGGTAAGGGTACGACACTTCCCTTACGTTTCGTATAGCAAGGGCGCAATATAGACGTAAGGGTACAAACGTCGACGTATGTATTTAGATGTACCCTCTGAAAGGACGTCAACGATTCCTCGACGGATTATAATTTTAGTAAGGAAGCTCCACTTCTCTATAAAGGGGGCTTCTCTATTGTAAAGGAACTATGTATTATTATCTAATAATACAATTTCTATCATTCTCTCTCTATTATTCTTCCTCAACTGTGATCAACAATTATTCTTATAAGTTCTTCATCCTTGCAAACATTTCCATACTATAATCGTACTAATTTCATTTTTAGGTTTATTATCTTTTTACGATTTCCCCCTCTCATAATTTTGATTGTTAATAACTCATAAAATAACCGATAACTTTTGCGTCAAACAAATATTTTGAAATATAATTTAGATGTAGATCACGCCACAATTACGTGGGTACATGAGTGATGTGTTAGGTGTTTGCCATAATTTTCTTACCATATTTGTTTTTCATATCTCTTGAAGGTAATGGACAATATAATTACCTAAGTTGGGTTTTTCTTTTTGTAAAAGAAAATTAGAAATTCTTCCATATTTGGCTAGTCCCTTTTCTTGTAGAAAAAGATTTGGACTTCTATAAATTGAGGATCTTTACTTCTCATTCAGTAGCATTCACAATGTAGCCATAGGGGTCTTGAGAGTAGTGTTTAAGGGGAGAACTTTTCGGGACAAGTGTTGTTGTGTCACTTGTGTTTGCCTCTTCGTGAGGTTGTTCTATCGATATTTTGTACTCTCTTTTATTATAGTGGGACGTAGGTCATTTGACCGAACCACGTTAAATGTTTGTATCTCTTTTGAGAGATTTATCTCTATTCTATGATTTATCACCGTTCAAGATTTACTTTTGCTAGTTTCCGCTTGACATTTATTTTTTTCAGTCCTAACATGATGATCGGTTGAAAAATACTGTAGCATCTCAGCCATGAACAAGTAAGTTTGTGGATGAGACGCGTGAAGACTCTCGCGTGCTTTCTGCAAGACTAAAGATTTGAATGCACTATTTTAGGCAATAAGTATACTTGTGTAACTTTTTTGTATAATTTGACATCCTTTTGAATAATAAAAAAAATATTTTTAAATACTTTTGCCTTTATAAGAATTTATTTCTTTATAGTAATAATCAATATAGGATACCATGCAACACAACAAAAAATGCAATGCCATGGAAAATAGGATCTTAATCTTAGTTCATATCTTATTTTGAATATTTAATTATAATTATAATTTTATTCATTATAAATTTTATTTTCAAAGAGTATCTAAAGTATTAGTACTTTTACGTACCCAAATCATTACGCCTAACTCAAGTAAATTGATGCATCGTAAAAAGTTTTAAATGTTGTTACATAATTTGACTGATTTTACAACTTTAACGTATGACTTTGCGATTCAAGAATATTTAATCTTTATGCCATGTTGATGCACCTTTTGCTGGATACTTTATTGTGATTCTGTTCTACCTCAGCTCGTATTATTCCTATTAATTTTGTGTCCATTGATAGAATTTTCCAATCACTATTTACTGACAAACGTTTAATCCCAAGCATAAATTAACAATTTAATTAGAATGTATGATCACTTTATTACTGTTATGATAAGGAAACCAAATGTTGAATCCAGCATCTTTTTAACACATAAATCAAACAAGATCTATAATTCCGATCAAAAGCAGCTGATCGGAACCAAGATCACAGTAAATATCTTTTAATTCATCAAACCTGATCATTAGACAACACGGTAGTAATAAGAACACCCAATTCTTAAACCATTCAAAACTAGAGAATTCAAGAAATTAAAATCTTGAAATTTAGGAACCCAAAAATATTCTAAGCAACCTTATACATGCACTAGAGAGTCAGACGTAGCTTTTGTACAAAACTGATAGATTGAACTTAATATTTTCGACATAGAATATAAAGAAATATTAAATTCAAAATCTACATAAATTCAATGTTAACAAACTTAACATTATGTTTGAACCTTAAACCCTAAATTTGGATGAATATAGTTAACACTGGAAACGACACAAAGGGCAAGAAGCATTCTTTTGGAACCACTTGATCAGACAATTAGAGTGACAAAAATGAGAACAAGGCATGTATGTTATTTCTTCCCCAACTGAAGGTTTGTCTAAGCAAATAGGACACTGTTCATAATAATCATCTTCTTTCACTACCACTTTTTCAAGTTCCTCGATCAACTCTGCCGCCTCCTCTTGAAAATCATCAACATAAGCGTCGTCAGAAATATCAATAGAAACCACTATAGGAAACATTGTTTCACCAGCATTTGAAATATCCATAGCCAATCCATCAGCAAAGAAAGATATATCATCAACAAGATTATCTTGACGCTCTTCCGGCAACCCAAGATATCTGAATAACGGATTTACGGAGTTGTTGAGATCAGTGATAATAGAATCAAACCTTAAAATAGCGATTTTTGAGGTTACTAAATGTCTAGATGTTGCGTTAGAACGATAGGCACGAAACTGAACGAGAAAGTCGGGTTTGTCAGGATCGCCGGGAGAGGAAAGCTGCGACGGTGTAAGAATGGTGTAGTCGGAGTGGATGTGCCAGTGGTAATGATCAACAATGGGAGGCATTGTTTCTTTATTAATTAATTCTTGAAGCGCTAATTAAGACTAATTGGTACGAATTTAAGGGTAAGTGAGCTTCCTTTTGTAGTAATATATATAGATCAATAGACCAAATCCTATTTGTTTTAGGTTTCGGATTTCCAAGGAATGTTGGATACTCATTATTTTGTACTACTGTTTCTTGCACATCAAGGTTCCTTAAATGATTTTTCTTTTTTCTTTTAGAAACTTGCTTTATTTTTGTTTTTATTTTTATTTTTAAATTTACTCGTAAAGAATTTCGATTTGTGTTATATTTGCTATCCTTTCACCTTTCGGGCAATGGGAGTACACACGAATAAACTTTACTCATACTCTTGATGTTTTGTCAGTACAACATTCAATTTATTAAAAAAACATGTGAAAAAGTTACAATCATAGAAAAATACGATCGACTCTCTAAATTCTAAGTAATGCCCACATAAATTATACTTCCTCCGTTTCATATTAAATAAGGTATTTTTCTTTTTAGTCTGTTTCAAAATTAATAAAATATTTCTATATTTGAAAATAATTCAACTTTAAACTCTGCATTTTACCCTTTTCGCCCTTAATGAGAAATTTTTATAACCACACAAATGGCATGGTCCCACAAACTTTTTACCCCTTAAGCTTTTAAGACTACAATTTCAAAAGTCTTCTTCTTTTTTATTACATTTTGTATCGAGTCAAACTACCTCAAACAATATGAATCGACTGGACTATTAGTAATATGTGCTGATAAATTATTTTCAACTTATTAACCCGTTTGGTTGTTTGATCGATTGATATATGCAAACTAGAAATGAAAGCCCGTGCAATGCACGGACCCAGCAGCAACAATCAAAATGAACACCAGACTCCAGTTTTTTACATTTTTTTCGTTGCAAAATACTGAATTTCTATCGATGCCATTTCAATTTACAGAATTAAAAAGCTTCAAATTCTCAATTCTCTATAATGTCGAGACCATAAAAAAATATTTTCAGGAACAAGCAAATCATAATGATTTTTGTCTGAATTTATTTTTTGACTTTGAGGTTGCAGAATGAATTCATCAAAATTCTTTTTATCAACATATCTTTGTTCTGGGTATCTTTTGATTAGTTTGGTGTTTACTTTTATGAACCAATGAAATACCTGTGGTTTGTGTATACGGTAAAATCGGAGGGTCCGATTTTCGGCCATTATAATATCTCGCAAGCAAAACTCACTAAAGGCTTGGGAGTACGGTCGAGAGTCACCCCGAAGGGCCATCGATGCTTAACCTCGAGACAGTGCAAGTCGGCAGCTATGAAAAGAAAGCGGGAAGTTCCCTAGAAGCACGACTAAGGCTGACACAGCCTAGAGATCTAGCCCTAACCCGTATCATGGCATTATGTGGCTATACGTGCCGCATATCTTTGTAATTAATGCATCTTGTACTATGTTGGGATCTCTCTTCATATATAACGGGGATCCTTGTCATTTTGTAAACATATGATGCTCAATACTAAATATGCATGAACATTCTCTGTGCCCTCCAACACATCCTCTTGAGTTTATTGCTTCATTTATTGCTTACTTTCATTATGTTCTATTTATTGCTCTTCATTTATTGCTTATTATTGGTCATAAAAAGCCGACACTGATTTTGTTATAAATGTTAGTCGTCCATCGACTACCCTCAATAGCTCCCAGCCGAGCACTTGACTCAACCCTGAGGCCCCGATTGGCAGTTATTCAGTTTGATCAACATCTCGTCTTTAAGCTCTTATCTCGCTTCTAATTCTTTCATAAAGCATCAACTTCTTAACAACTAGCATAAAAATAGATCACGTATTTTTAGAACCTCCCAAAATCAAATTTAATTGTTAATACTATTTTTACGGTAAACAGTTTGGTGCCCACCATGGGGCTAAAATAATAGTGATTATTTTCTTGCTAGTCTCGCTACACAACGCAAGTTATCTGTCACACTTTTTCTTGCCCAAGATCTTTAATTTTAGGTCAAAATGACTGACTCAGTAAACAACAATCTCGAGTACCATGGAGAAAATGGTGTTTAACGTCCTGGGTGTTAGTGTACCACCACGAAACCCTGAGAACGCACCGGAACCAATTCCCATGGATGTGGTTTCATGCTCAACATGTCAAAATAAGCTCCCACACCAACAGGAGCATACACCAAGGCGGCCAACAAGAATCTCAAAAAATCCCAGCTAGTGAAGAACGGGAGGTTAGCCTTCACGTCATTTTCAAAATATTGCAGGCACAATAGCTGGCTATTCCTCAATTGCAAAGTCACTAGAGAATTATTAGCACGGTAGCACCGGGGACGGCTCCCCTAGCCGAGCAGGTACCGGAGAGGTCAAGCAATGACGAGTCAGCAACTGACCCTGCCATCATAAAGATGCTCGAGGACCTCACGAGGAGGATCGAATCGGGTGAGAAGAATATAGAGGCCAACAACACGAAGGTCGATACATACAACTCCAGGGTCAACCAAATTCTGGGCGCACCCCCGACCTTAAAAGGTATGGATTCAAAGAAGTTCATACAGAAGCCGTTCCCATAGGAAGCGGCTCTGAAACCCATTCCAAAGAAGTTCAGAATGCCTGTGCGGTAAAAGGCAACAACCTGAGGGACGATCAAATTTAGTCCGTCCTGCTGAAGAGGTTCGGGGAAATGCTTTCTAAAAGGGCAATGATTTGGTATCACAACCTGGCACCAAACTCAATAAATTCATTTTCCATGCTGGCAGATTCTTTCATTAAGGCACATATTGGTGCCATCAAAGTAGCAACAAAGAAATATGATGTCTTTAAAATTAAGCAAAGGGAGAAAAAGATGATGCGAGAGTTCGTATCTCTATTTCAAATATAACGAATGGAACTACCACCAGTCTCCGACGACTGGGCAGTGCAGGCTTCACTCAAGGTCTAAATGAGCGAAGATCGGTGGCTTCGAAGCAGTTGAAACAGAATCTGGTTGAATATCCTGTCGTGACCTAGTCGGACGTTCACAACTGATACCAGTCGAAAATCAAGGTCGAGGACGACCAACTAGAGGGGTCCTCACGCTCGGTGTACCCAAGAAGGCTTCTAGCAAAGGAGCTAAAACCAAACAAAGAAAGGTTCCAGCCAATATCGAAGACAGGAGAAACTCCCCGAGGCACAACATACACCGCAAAGACCGAAGGATGGACCGAAGATAGAGTCCTCGGGGACTCGTCAATATAGCCGGTTTTGATAGACACACAGGGCCAACAGAGGCATCTCGCTTGTCAGAATACAACTTCAACATCAACGTATCAGACATCGTGTTTGCCATCAATATAATCAGAGATGCCAGGTGGCCCAGGTCTATACAATCAGATCCTTCGCAAAGGAATCATAACTTAATTTGTGAATTTCACAACACGCACGGCCACAGGACCGATGATTGCCACCAACTCCGAGAAGAAGTAGCCATACTACTCAATAAAAGTCACCTCCGAGAATTCCTAAGCGATCAGGCCAAAAATCAATTCCGGGAAAGAGAGGCGGCTAAGAAGAACGAAATGAATGAGCCATAACATGTCATCCACATGATCTTAAGAGGCATCGATGCCCCACAGGAGCCCATGATGAGAAAAACAAAAATATCCAGCATCAAAGAAAAACAAACTCGGGGTTACATACCCAAGGATGCCCTCACATTCAGCGACGAGGACATCGAGACCTTGTCTCAACCTCACAACGATGCACTAGTAATCTATTTCCTTATAAATACATTTCAAATTAAATGTGTACTCGTGGATACAGGTAGCTCGGCCAATATTATCAGGTCGAGAGTGGTAGAGTAACTCGGGTTGCTTGACCAAATTGTGCTCGCCTCATGAGTCCTCAATAGATTCAACATGGCGAGCGAAATAACAAAAGGGGAAATCACCTTCCCAGTCAACGTGGTCGGCACAACCCAAAATGCCAAATTCCATATCATCAAAGGAGACATGAGGTATAACATATTGCTCAAAAGACCATGGATACACTACATGAATCTGACATTTTAAAAGCAGAAACAACACATCAGGAAGAGCTTACTGCAAAGCAAAATAATATGCAACAAATGAAGCAATTCTTGAAAGGTTACTTCATAATAACTTTGAGAGAAAAAGAGATGACAATTTCTTATATGCTATGCTAGTACCAAACATTGCAGCGATCCAAAGAGATGCACTTTCTACCTGGTGGTTTGTCGGGAGGGTCGGGAGGGAATTCGGAGTGTTTTGGGACACTTAGTCCCTAAATAGAAGACTTATAGTTGGAAAACGGCCCGTAGTCGAAACAGTGCTAAGACGACCTCGGAACGGAAATACGACGGTTCCATTAGCTCCGTTAGGTGATTTCGGGGTTGGAAGCACGTTCGAAATGTATTTTGGAGGTCCGTAGCTCAATTAAGCTTGAAATGCCGAAGTTTGAACTTTTGGCGAATACGAACGATAGGTGAGATTTTGATCCGGGGGTCGAATGGAATTCCGACAATTTCTATAGCTTTGTTATGTGATTTTGGATATTTTTTCAAATTTTCAGGTCATTCGGACGTCGTTTGGTTGGGTTTTTGATCGAATGTTGATTTCGGAAGTTTAGATGAAAACTTAGGCTTGAATCCGCTATAATTCGATGTTTTCTGTGTTTAAGGACATGTTTTTATGATTGGAACAAGTTTGTATCGTATTTTGGATGTGTTGGTGTGTTTGGATGAGGTCCCGGGGGCCTCGGGGTGTTTTCGGGTGGTTAAACGGAAGAAAACATGGAAAATTGCAGGTTTTTAGTTCTGTTGTGTTGTTTTCGCTCCTGCGGAAATGGGAGCGCTGGAGCGAGTCCGCGGGAGCGGACAAGGGAGCGTAGAAGCGCTGGTGATTGCTGAAGCGGAGCTTGGTCCGCAGGGGCGGCACCGCTGGTGCGGAAGGTAAGTCGCAGAAGCGGTCTAGGGTCGTGAGGGGGAGATCCGCAGAAGCGAAAGGTCGTTCGCTTAAGCGAGTCCGCAGAAGCGGACTCTGGTGCGCAGACGCGGGAAGTCCCGCAGGAGCGGATGTGTTTCCGCAGGAGCGGACGCGCGGAAGCGGTCCATGGCTCGCAGAAGCGGAAATGGCCAGTTAGGCCTGGGATTCACAGAAGCGACCAATTGGTCGCGAAAGCGGTATCGCAGAGGCAGAAATTTGTCCGCATAAGCAGAAATCACAGAGGGTTTAATTATAATAGAAGTTAGAAATTTCAGAAACATTTCAAAACATTTGGGGCTCGGCTTAAGAGGCGATTCGGGCGATTTTGAAGGGAAATTCAAGGGGATTCATCAGGTAATTAACTATGGACTCGAATTATGTTTATTGTTGATAATATTACGCAATTATCTCATGAAAATGGAGGAATTTGGGGTATTTTATGGGGGTTTTTCACCCTAGGCTTGAATTTTAGAAAATCAAGGGTTTGAATGGGCAAATGGAGTCCGAATTTAGTAAATTTTATATGCTTAGACTCGTATTGAGACGAGGGTTCCGAATATGTAACTTTCGTAATTTTTCGAGAAGTGTACCAAAAGTCGGGTTTTGGCAACTTGTGGTTTTGGTGTATTTTGAATTGTTTTGATCGGGTAATGCCCAATTGGCCTAATTTGATGTGATTCTGTTGATTTTTATCAGATACTACACCTGTGGAGGCCGACATTCACGGCATGAGAGTTGTCTTTTAGCGGTTTTGTACCAGAGTCGAGGTAAGTGGCTTGTCTAACCTCGTGTGGGGGAACTTTCACCCCTAGAATATTATGTTATAGTTTAAATGCCTTGTACGCGAAGTGACGGGCGTATACATGCGCTGGTTGTTGTAACACACTTTACTTAAATTGTCCGATTAGTGATATTCCTGTTCTTGGATGATTAAATTATTTCATTTACCTGGTATTCGTTAGAAAAGCATGATTAGATAGGATTTATCCGTCTAATTGCCTAATTGTCTTACTTTTGAACTTCTTGAAAATTGTCGGTACTAGCTTCGGTGAAGTTGTAGTTAAGCATATTATAGCTTCGCGTGTTTCTTTATTGTCGTGTTGGTGGACTCCGCGGTTCGATTCCCGGAGATCCCGTGGTCGTGGGTTCGATTCCCGCAGACCCGGAGTGGTATTGTTTGCGGATCGCGGGTTCGATTCCCGGAGATCCGAGCGCCTGTGGGTTCGATTCCGGAGACCTCGGAGTTATTGATATATTATTGAGATATGGATCGGCGGGTTCGATTCCTGAGATCCCGGGATCATCGAGACACATCCTAGCGTATCGAGACACGGGTCGCAGTGTTCGATTCAAGGAGACCCAGAGATACTGTTATTGGGACCGCGGGTTAAATTCTCGTAGCTCCCGGATTGTTGATTATAGAGTGGGACTGTGGGTTCAAATTCCCACAGGTCCTGGACTTGCTGATTGAGTTTTGTCGAGTTGGTTACTTGTTGTTAGCTTAATCGTAGACGGTTGCAGTAATCACTTTATTGTTGTTATTTCATATTCATTATTATTTAAACTGCTTATTAATGTTATTATCATTATGTTATTGTTCTCTCAGTAGGGCCCTGACCTTCCTCGTCACTACTCCATCGAGGTTAGGCTTGGCACTTACTGAGTACCGCCGCGGTGTACTCATGCTACTCTTCTGCACACTTTTGTTGTGCAGATCCAGGTACATTAGGGCAGGCTCATACTAGGTGACTCAGCAGTACATTTGGAGACCTCGAGATATGATCTGCTACGTCCGCGGATCCGGAGGCCCTCCTTCTATTCTGATAGTATTAGTAGATGTTTTACTTCATTTCGTTGTTTTAGACACTCTTGACATATAGAGCCACAGTTGTATTTCTCTTTAGTCTGTGTTACCCGTGGGATTCCGGGTCTTGGTGGTATGTATGCAGTGTGTTTGATGAGTGTATGTGCCAAGCGGCACGGATTACATTCCTATTTATATCGTTTTTCTGCTATTTCTTGTTTAAAGTTCATAAACTTGTATATTCCGCAATATGTTAGACTTACCTAGTCGCGGGGACTGGGTGTCGTCATAACATGTTCACGATTGGTGAACTAAGGCCGTGACAATTGTAAAGGAGCCAAAGGATTACCAAACAGTAAAATAGTGATAGCAAACTATGTCTTCGGTTAATTCCGGCTAAACAAAGCAGAAGACAGTACTGCATCATCATCACAAGTGACTGAAACATATTAGGGCTCGAAACATCGATGACACATTCTACACTAAGGTACACCGTTTCCCTTTTCTTTCAATTTTAATCTACGCTAACCTGAGTGCAGGTATTCGATCAAATCGGCCAAAGCACTCTCCAATTCGAAGGCCAGGTTTCAAAAGCATGCTTTTCACTATTTTCCTTCGATCAAGTTTTTATCTCAAAAAGGGTTTTACCGGCAAGGTTTTTAACGAGGAAACATCCATATACTACCTAAGGAAGACTCAATAAAGTATTCATGGCTTCTTTTGTAATCAACCTTATATACTGGGGGCACCCCCCCCCCCAGAAGGTCACCTACTCGGAGAATTCAAGATATGCCGAATAGGGGTCTCGATAGGAAAATGATGTACCGGGCCAAACGATCAAACGAACGGTGTCCATATAGAATAATCAGGCCCCTGGCAGCAAAAACATGTATACTTGTACTAAGTATCCCAAGAATACTTTCGATCAAAGCATTTCACGCTTCAAAAGAGACTCGGTATGGCTTCGAATTTTTGATAAGTCGAAGGGAGGTACCTCAAGATAAGGAGGTACCTCAAGCAAGACCTGTATAAGGTAACAACAATATCTGTAAGACCTCAAGCAAGGTATGAAACATGCTTGTACTAAGCGATAATATATGTAAGACCTCAAGCAAGGCATGAACCACGCTTGTACCAAGTGAAACAATATCTATAAGACCTAAATAAAAGCATGAACCACGCTTGTACCAAGCAACATCTGTAAGACATCAAGAAAGACATGAACCGTACTTGTACCAAGTATCCAAAACTATAAGACCTCAAAGGTATGCAAAACCTGTAAGACCTTACTAAAGGCATAAACCCGATCTCAAAAATAAGGCTATATATCAAACTTGTAAGACCCCTAAAAGGCATACCCTAGATATAGATGCCGAAACTAATTCACTCGAGACTAAATGGCTCCGGCCCAACACAAATGACTATGGTCACAAGGTTGTACCAGCCAAACTAACGCAATTCGGGGACACCCGACCGTTGCTACAAAATCACAAGTCTTCAACTACTTTGAATCTACTTCAAAAAAAGAACTGGTTAAACAGGCTACCTCAACACAGGCAAAAGTGTTTTGACCATGTCAGCTCCTAAATACTGATTTCGATATACTCAGCCTCCGAGCCAAACATCTCGAGGTGCTCAATCAACGCCATATAACGACTCACAATCGAGGTTCTTTTTATTGAACCATCAAAGAGTCAGGCAAACACTTTCAAAAAAAAACTTATCGAGGGAAATATAAAGCTTACATAAAAGGTTGCATCGACCCAAAGCGTAAGATCCATTATCGCCAGCCCATATAAAAGGTCACATCGACCCAAGGCGTAAGAACCATTGTCGCCAGCCCACATAAAAGGTTGCAACAACCAAGGCGTAAGATCCATTGTCGCCAGCCCACATAAAAGGTTGTATCGACCCAAGGCGTAAGAGACATTGTCTCCAACCCCCATTAAAATTCGTGCCAACCCAACGCGTAAGAGCCTAAGAGACAGCTCTAAAAATGCTCTCTGTAGTACAGCTCTCAAAATGCTCTCTGTAGTGCAGCTCTCAAAATAGTACTCAAAAAAATTTATATATATATATATATATTAATTTTATAATTTTATATACTTTTTCGAATATCGAATATAAATAATTTCTAATACGAGCCAAAAGTGATATAACCCATTTTTCCTTCTACGATGGGCTTAGCTTAGCACAATTGTCGTCTATAATACATTAATATAATCATATAGAAAACCATCTTTTAAAATAGAAAGAATTACAGCCTATGTCACTTGGCTTAATAGTCCAACCAAAAACGGTCCATATTCGAAGCTCTTATTCTATATAACACATGTTGTACATAACTTGAAAGAAAGTTTTCAGCCTTTAGCCCATTATTAAAGACATAATCTTAGGTTTTTTATTATTTTCTTCTTTCTGCAATCCATTCTCTCTCTCTTACCGCCTCTCACTTCTTTCTCTCTAACCCACATAGATCTTTCCTCCTCTCTTAACCTAGCCCCCGTTATTCCCCCTCCTTTACCCCACGCAATTCTTACATTAATGGCTCGAAGAAAGCTCGAAGAAAGACTCTGTCGTCCATGGTGGCTAGCAGAAGAATGAAGAAGATTTTTGAAAGCAACATGAAAATACACACATATTTGAAAATAAATAGCTCTCAAACTTTATTTGCACCAACAAACAACCACTAATTTTGAAGGATTTTGAAGTTCTGGTAAATTTGGAAGATTCTGAAGTTTGAAGTTTGAAGTTCTGGAAAATCATAACTATGTAGCAGATTGTATCGACATTGTATAATAGTGTATATGAATATACATACACCTCTTATACATATTTATACAAGTTATACGATATTATATAATTATGTATAACTATGTATATTTGTGTATAATATTGTATAATTATATTTTGTTTTAAAGTTTATAAGGATGTATATACATTGTTAGCGTGTAAGAGGTCTCTACAGAAGTTTGACACTTCCTTATCTTCTTCTTTTTTGTGTATGTGCTATATGAAACAGATTTGTACGCGTTGGAGGAATTCTACGATTCATTTACCATTTTTTTATTTTTCTTTTATCCTGTTGGATTGCTTCAGCAATTGCACATAAAGGTATTTGAATTTCTTACCTTTAGATAATATGTATTATTCAGGATAAGATTTTTGAGTTGCGTTGTGGCTTATTTGCATTTTTTTATCAGATGCTTAATAATCAAAGGAAATCAAGAGAATGAAAATAACTGATTGTATAAAGAGGGAGCAATAACAGTAGTTGATTATGTGAAATAAGTTATTTTTTTTTTAGAATTAGCTTATTATTTTTGGGCTATAAATTTACAATATGATATCTAAACTATTATATTGCAAGTCAGGTATATGAGTTGTAATTATATAAAATTACCCCATTAAAATATACTTGTCACATATGTAGACAAAAATTGACCATTATTTTGTTTACTATCACAAGGCTCCATCCAAGTAGAATGGCGTCTTTGGTGCCACATAAAACATGAGCTTATCATCTTGTCAAAAGTAAAACATGAGGGACCTAGAATGATGCTCTTGCAACGTGGAGCACAAACATAAGACATTCAAATGAAACCCTTTCGCTGTCTTCTACCATAATCTCCCATATAAATACATAACGTATGAATTAGATTTTTGAACTTATCCAATTCAGCCAGTGTTCTTCTAGGAATAATATTTATTACGAAAAATTTGGTCAATATTTGTTATGCTTATTCATGATAGAAACCGTACATCAAGTGGTTAGGTAATTATTAATAATAGTTGAAAATTATATTATATATATCTTTGAGTGAACGCGATTTTTCTATAAGATATTTGTATTGAATACGGTTAAAATCGAGCTTCTCTAATTTTGCTATTTAATTAAGACAAGGAGATCGCGTCGAGGGTCAGCCTTGTAATAGATCAGGTCAGAGCACGAAGACAAGGTGCTGAATTAGAGAGTTAATGCCAGTCGAGATCGAGACCAACAACAACAACAACAACCCAGTATATTCCCACAAGGTGGGGTCTGGGGAGGGTAATATGTAGACAGGCCTTACCTCTACCGAGAGGGCAGAGAGGCTGTTTCCAATCGACCCTCGGCGCATGAAAAAGAAAGGCAAACAAACAAAAACAAAAACCGCATTAGTTATTTCATCATACAACGCATAAAAATTATCTAAACATAAGAGACATATGTACCATAAATAAGCAGGCATGCAATGATATTAAAACATCAACTACCAGAAATGACTACCATAAGAGAACACACACTAATCATCTATGGCGGCCCTACCACGCCTCACCCACCCCGGGGAAGGAGTACGAAAAATCTAGAAGCTCCTATCCTACAACCCTGATACTAGACCTCCAAACTTTCCTATCAAGGGTCATGTCCTCGGAAATCCGCATCTTGGCCATGTCCTGTCTAATTACCTCTCCCCAGTATCTCTTAGGCCTCCCTCTGCCTCGCCTCACACCAACCACCGCTAGCCGCTCACAACTCCTCACCGGGGCATCGGGGCTTCTCCTCCGCACATGCCTGAACCACCGAAGCCTCGCCTCTCGCATCTTCTCATCCACTGGGGCCACCCCTACCTTCTCCCGAATAACTTCGTTCCTAATCTTATCTAACTCAGTGAGCTCGCACATCCACCTAAGCATCCTCATCTCCGCAACAATCATCCTCTGAACATGAGATTTCTTCACCGGCCAACACTCCGTCCCATACAGCATGGCAGGTATAACCACAGCTCTATAAAACCTCCCCTTGAGTTTTTGTGGCACTTTCTTATCACACAAGACTCCTGATGCAAGCCTCCACTTCGACCACCCCGTCGTTATACGGTGAGTGACATCCCCATCTATCTCTCCGTCCCCCTGGATCACCGATCCAAGGTATCTGAAACTATCCTTCTTGGCTATGGCCTGAGATCCAATCATCACGCTCCCTCCCACTTCGCACGACTCAGCGCTAAACTTGCACTCCGGATATTATGTCTTAGACCTGCTTAGTTTGAACCCCTTAGACTCGAGAGTCTGTCTCCATACCTCTAGCCTCTCGTTAACACCGACCCTCGTCTCGTCTACCAGGACTATGTCATTAGCAAATAGCATATACCAAGGTACATCCCTTTGAATATGCCGCGTCAAATCATCCATCACCAAGGCAAACAAGAAGGGGCTAAGCGCAGATCCTTGATGGAGCCCCATAACCACCTGGGAAATGGTCTGAGTCGCCACCCATCGTCCTAACCCTAGTATTAGCTCCATCGTACATGTCCTTGATTACTCTAATGTAGGCTTCCAGCATGCTCTTCACCTCCAGGCACCTCCATAGCACCTCCCTAGGGACCTTGTCACACACCTTCTCCAAGTTGATAAACACCACGTGCAGGTCCTTCTTCTTATCCCTGAACTGTTCCACCAATCTCCTAATGAGGTGGATAGCTTCCGTAGCGGAGCGACCGACATAAACCCAAATTGATTGTCGGATATTGATGTCGTCTTCCTCACCCTTACCTGCACCACCCTCTCCCAAATTTTCTGACAAAATAAACGTGAATTGAGAATTAAATTTGTGAATTTATACAAGCTAAAATTTGTATACCACTGTACTCCACCTCCACTACTCCGGCATCCTTTTGGTCCTGAAGATCGCATTGAACAACCTGGTGAGCCACTCCACTCCGGCTTACCCATGCATTTCCAAAACTCCACCGGGATTTCGTCTGGCCCGGTCGCTCGACCTCTACTCATCCTACGCAAAGCCCCCACGACCTCTTCCACCCTAATGCGCCTGCAGTACCCTAAGTCTCTATGACGCTCCGAATGCCCCAGCTCCCCTAGTTCTATGGTTTGGTCCCCCTCCTCGTTGAGAAGGTCTCGGAAGTACGCCTGCCATCTCTGTTTGACTTGAGACTCCCCCACCAGGACTCTACCATCTTCATCCTCGATGCACCTAACCTGGTCCAGGTCCCGCGCCTTCCTTTCCCTTACTTTGGCTAACCGGAATAACTTCTTGTCCCCGCCTTTCTCCCCCAATTCCTCTTACATGCGGCCAAAAGCCGCATTTTTAGCATCCGTGACCGCCAATTTCGCTTCCTTCCTTGCCACCTTATAGCTCTCTCTGTTCACCCGCCTTTCTTCCTCGCTTGTGCTTCCTGCCAACTTCGCAAAAGCAGCTTTATTCACCTCTACTTTTCCTCGCACTACGTCGTTCCACCACCAGTCGCCCTGATGTCTGCCTAGATAACCTTTTGTTACCCCAAGCACATCCCGCACTGCCTTCCTAACCAGATTCGCCGTCTCTGACCACATTGCGTCTGCTACCCCAGAACTTCTCCAAGCTCCACCCTCGACTAACCTTTCTCTCCAGCTCCTGGGCTTTCTCTTTAGTTAGAGCACCACATCTAATTAGCGGTTGGCCCCGAGCACCCCTCTGCTTCTTCTTCACCCAGATTTCGACATCCATCACTAGAAGTCTATGGAGGGTTGAAAGGGATTCTCCCGGAATAACCTTGCAGTCCCTGCACAGACCTCTATCGCTCCTTCTGAGAAGGAGGTAATCGATCTGAGTCCTCGCCGTCGAACTTTTGAAGGTGACCAAATGCTCCTCCCTCTTCCGAAATGTCGAGTTAGCAATCAGAAGCTCGGAAGCCCTAGCGAACTCCAACAGCGCAGAGCCTCCTCCGTTCCTAACCCCAAGGCCAAAGCCACCGTGCACCTCACCATAACCACTAGCATCTGCCCCAATATGGCCATTAAAGTCCCCTCCAATGACCAACTTCTCAGATTGGGGAATACTACGCACCAACTCATCCAAGTCGTCCCAAAAACGCCTCTTGACCTCCTCATCTAAGCCCGCATGCGGTGCGTAGGCGCTGATGACGTTGAGGACGCAACCCCCGATAACCAACTTAATAGACATCAACCTATCGTTCGCTCGCTTAACCTCCATCACGTACTCCCTAAGGTCTTTATCCACCAGGATGCCCACTCCATTTTTCCCCCTCACGACCCCAGAGTACCACAACTTAAACCCGTCAACATCCCGCGCCTTCGTCCCTTTCCACCTAGTCTCCTGAACACAAGCTATGTTGACCCTCCTCTTCTGAAGAATCTTCGCCAACTCAATGGACTTACCCGTCAGAGTGACTATGTTCCACGACCCGATCCTTAATCTATGAGCGTCCGCCACCCTCTTCCCACCCTTACCTCCCGCCCTACCCGCAGAACCTCTCCCTGCCCCCTACTCACCCCCGCCACCGCCCCCACCCCCCGAGGACATGACCTTGCACTTACATCCCCCGCTGCAGCCACTATCCCTCCAACCGACTATGGAGAAATAATGACGCACCCACTCACAAAATGGAGATACGAAATGGATGAGCAAGATAGCAATAGAGTAAACCTCACAAGAAATGCTAGCAAGAGATCGAGACCAACAACAATCGAGACCAAATATGACCGACTTCGAGTAAAACTCACTAACGGAAAGGTGAGATATCTGTAACCGATCGAAGATCAAGGCAAAAATTCCGGAACAGATCAAATCAAGGGTGAAAGTTTAGACTAATCATGATATTTACTTTTGTAATTAGAGTTATATTGTAATTAGGATTTATCTATTATACAAAGGGGAGTCGTGTCATTTGTAAAGATCTAACATTTAGGAATATCTAAGCAATACAATATTTCTCAGCTTACTTTCTTGTTCATCAACTTATTATGGCTTTAACTATTCTTGCGCAACTAGCTCAAGAGTGTCTGAGCTCGAGTACTCTATCCAAACGCTAGTTTGCTTTATATTATTATCAAATTGCATCACTTATTTTTACGTTCATCAATTGATATTAGGTGAAATCACATATACTTAAAATTATACAGTATAAGTTTAATTGTTATCTAATTTTTAGGGTAAACATTTATATAAGAAAATGAGTATCTTTAACTTTTAGGAAGCATATTGCATTTTAATTTTTTTACAAAGCAGATATATTTTACGTAAGGAAATAGGAGTAGGAAATAAGATAAAGTATGAACATAAGTAAGAATTATTTTTATAAGTTACTAGTATGAAAGTTAAATTTTTATGTCAAAGTCAAATCGTCATCTCTTACAAAATCATTAATCACTCATCACTCGCCACTCATTACAATTCCACAGACATACATACATAAACCATTCAGCTGCTCCGATTTTCCCACAAATAAATCAACAATGAAATCCACACAAACACAATACCTCTCCCCGTTCATCTTCTTCTTCCTTCTCAGCTTGGTGTTAACCTTGTTATTATCCCCTGCATCTGCTACCCATGATTACCTCAACACCCACACCAGCATCATATTCACTACCTTGGGGAGATCAAGCTATGCTTTTGACATCTTCGCTCTTCCAATATACTCGCCAACTGAATCCAACGAACTGCAGTTGACGGACGGCAATTCCGTTAACTTTAACGGCTACTTCCCCGCAACCCTACCACCTTCCCTGATATCGCGCCTACCCGATCATTGCCTCAACAAGGAAACACCGCCGTTTCATCTTATCTACGTGACGGAACGGAACGGCACCCACCATATTTTTTACGACGCTGTGTTCCACGGTACTTCTCGGAGAGCCATACTTGATTTTCCAGCTCGGACTGAGTCGACTCGAATTCAGGTTCCTTTGGTGGGTGCTCATATTTCTTTGAAAGATAAGCCTAGTTTAGTGGGGGAGTCATTGATATACGTGTCAACTCATGAGGACTCGGGTGTACCCCGGACGAGCTGGGCCGCGGTGTACTCGACCCAATTGAGTTCCGGGTCGACACGGAGGTTAACCCCTAAAGGAGTTGCTGATTTTAGCCCAGCAGTGTCTCCGTCGGGCGTTTGGACGGCGGTGGCGTCGTACGGGAAGAAGGGTTGGACTGGGGATGTTCAGGAGCTGGACACGGATATCTACGTGTTCTCAACTCGTGATGGGTCGGGCAGGGTCAAGGTGGTGGAGCACGGCGGATGGCCCGCTTGGGCTGATGATTTTACCCTTTATTTTCACAGAAAGTCTGATGACGGGTGGTGGAGTGTGTTCAAGGCTGTTCTTCCTAAAGCTGGTCAACTCAGCGTTGATTTGGTCTCGACTCACCGAGTCACCCCACCGGGTTTGCACGCGTTTACACCAGCAGCTTCTACTGTTAACAAGAATCTCATTGCCGTAGCTACAAGAAGAGCAAGTTCAGAATATCGGCATATTGAGTTATTCGATGTCGCTTTGAAGAAGTTTACAGAAATAACCCGACCCGCTTCTCCTCATGCCCATCATCTGAACCCCTTCTTCTCACCCGATTCCTCGTGGGTCGGGTACCATAAATGCAGAGGCACTGGCAACGGAAGAGGGAGTGATACACTGTTATTCGAGAATCTTAAAAACCCGATACCCGGAATTTCTTTGTTTCGAGTTGACGGGTCATTTCCCTCATTTTCACCGAGTGGTGACCGGATAGCTTATGTAAAGATGCCAGGTTTATATGTGGTAAACTATGACGGTTCGGGTTTGCGTCAAGTTTCAACAAGAATGGCTTTTTCCACAGCGTGGGACCCGAAAAGAAAAGGAGTAGTTTACACTAGCGTTGGACCCACATTTGCTAGTGAAAGAACGGAAGTTGATGTTATCTCCATTAATGTGGACGATAAGGACCTAAGTTACAAACAATTGACAACAGGAGGGCAGAATAATGCGTTTCCATCGCCTTCACCCGATGGAAAATGGATTGTTTTCCGGTCCGGGCGGTCGGGTCACAAGAACTTGTACGTTATGGATGCCTTAGAAGGCGAGACGGGTGGGCTTTATCGACTCACGAAGGGTCCGTGGACGGATACTATGTGTAATTGGTCACCCGATGGAGATTGGATCGCATTTGCATCTGACCGAGAGAATCCCGGGTCTGGTAGTTTCGAGATGTATATGGTTCACCCGAATGGAACAGGTCTCCGGAAGGTGATCCAGAGTGGTACAGGTGGGCGGACTAACCACCCGTACTTCAGCCCGGATGGGAAGTATATAGTGTTTACATCAGACTACGCAGCAGTGTCAGCTGAGCCCATAGCAAACCCTCATCATTATCAGCCATATGGTGATATCTTTGTGATCAAATCAGACGGCTCAGAAATTCGGAGAATGACTCACAATTCATACGAGGATGGGACCCCTGCTTGGGGACCTACTTTCATGAAACCTGTGGATGTTGAATGGCCTAATGGTGGATCCCCTTGTTCTTTTGAAGATTGCCACTGGCTTAATGTTAGTCCAAACGTTAGTGTAATTAATGCATCCCTTGGCTTAGGTTCAGCCAAGATTGAGTGTGCTCAGTGAGTGTCTCCTTTGTGGTTTGTATTTTGGGTATGTACTATAGATGTAAAATAAATGATCACTGTATTTACCACACCTAATTTCTGGAAATGAATGGTTATTCTCAACCCTAATTGGTATGGACAGTGAGAATTTGTATAAGATTTCAACTTGCTTGGAAATGAATTATTGTTATTATCTCAACCCTAATTGGCTTAAAACTGCAATAGTTCCAGAGAAGGAATTACTGAATAGTTTCTGAGTTAAAGGAGCTGCCAACAGCTCTTCTGTACACACACTGACTAGAGAATCTAAACTAGAGAAGAAAAGTAGGGTAATAAGACTAATCCTGAAAAGTCAATGTTAAATGAATATCAACAAAGATGCTCTCCTATGGCCATGCAAAGAGACTTTGATGGCTTGATCTGTGACGAATGAAGCACCGTCGAAATGATGTTGATGCCAATGCCTTGAATTGAATCCAACAGAGAATTGGAAGAGTGAAGTTGATGCCTCCTCTCGTATCTCTCTGCTTAACAGCTAATGTTCTGGAAGAACTCTACAGGTATTGTTGGAGGACAATACTTCTTTGCAACAAATTTGTACTGTTTCAAAAAAATCATATAATCAGAGCAGTAATTGTGTGCAGATGCCTACCATATGTTATGACTTTATTCTACTTATATATTTAATCAAAACAGTGTGATTTTAAATTGCTTGCTGAGCTGGCAAGAGCAAATGGGTCTAGGAAAGTAGGATGAAGAAAAGAAATTCAGAGATCAGAATTAAAGATTACCTTGTGCTGGCTGTATTTTTCCCTGATCGCTGGTAAACTAGAAATGTTGTTGTTGCAGCAAAGGCTATGTAGTGCCATGACACAGTCTCGTAAATCAGAGGGTTGATACAAAGTATAATGCCTCAAGGTAGAGTTCTGTATTAGGAGTTTTACAACAGTTAATTTTGATTAAGAAGGGAGAATACAATTATAACATGATTGTCCATGCTAATTCGTACATACCCAAGGTTTCTTTGAGGGGAGAAGAATATATTTGGCTAAGAAAATTGCAGAAGCAGCAATGACTGATGGAGCATAACAAAGCATGTTGTACTCTAAAAGAGAGAGTTCTGCTATGTAGCTGGCCAAGTGTTCCAACTGCAGTGACAGAACCTGTAGAAGATTATAAGATTTTAATCAAACTCTTACATTCATATTCATGAGGCGAAGGGCCAAACAAGAGTGAATTATGAACTCAAAACTGATGTTTTCTTTTCTGTTTCCTATATAAAATATGTTGGAGAACTATAAACCTTATGTGAGGAGATTACCTCATTAAGTCCTTGAGCAGCACGAACGAACCTCCTGAAATATATGTCAACGATAAGTGCCTAAATCATCATACTTAAAATCAACTACCGGGTAATGGTAAAATATTAAACAGTGACCTCAGAAAACATTTGGCTGTTGGGGCTGTCATTTCAAACTTCAAGTAATTTAAAACGGTAGACTCCATTTGCAAGACCTGCATAATACAAAATGCTTAGTGCCATTGCAATGTTTAAAAAACTGCATAGTGCTGTAAATAAAACTCATGTACCTCCTCCTTGAAGTAAGTGTTGTCTGTTATGTAGCAGAATTCTTCTACTTGAGGCGCACAGATCTCCTCATATTTGCTGCAATATAGCATTTCCCGTATTAATGTATTAGTCTTACAGCATTTTCTCCCAGAAATGTTTGGTACATTTGAGAAAGTAAGAAGGGTAGTTTCTTACGATGCAATCATCATGCAAGCTACTCCAAGCAACTGTAATCGTTGCCTGTCCATCATATTGCCAGAGAGATATCGATCAATGTAGTTAACAGTCAGATACAATGTGTCTGGGACAAGCCTGTATTCCTCAGCAACCTACACATAGTGGTGGCAACAAGTTCTACATCAAACTCAGGAGTAGCTGAGCTTCATCGACATCTATTTAAGTCATAAGTTCCAGCACTCTGATATTGTCAGGGACAGCGTTAGGAAGAAAGACATTAGAAGTTTACCTCAACAAGCCAGTCAATCAAGATAGCACGCATGCTAGCATTTATGTCCTTCTGAACTTTCTCCATGAAATCTGTTGAAGGCCTTTTCTTTACCTAGTATAATGACCAAAAGCTAACATTAAAACATACACGACAAATTGCAGCAAATGTTGATCCTTCTAATACTTCAATTCGGTTATAATTTCAAGCAACAACTGTAAGCTTTTCAATGTACTATGTGGTTAAAGTTGGCAGTAGCATCTAATTTAAGGAGCCAAAAGAACTGAAAAGAGATATGTATAAACATCTTTATACCTCTGTGGCTCTCAAGTGTTTGTATATGTCACAGGCCATTGTAGCACATAATTGTGGATCAACAAGATTGTTATCAATGTTGGCAATCTTATCCCCTGATTCCATGTCTACGAGTACATCCCTTTTGCATATATCTGCTGCAGGAATCAAAAACAGATAAGTTCATTATATAAACAAAAAATAGTTGAAAGAATGACTACTCTCAGCTGAAAATGTCAAACAAAAAGATAAAAGACTCTGTTAAAGTTATCAAAGAACAAAACCTGCTGCTTTAACATCTTCTGAGATGTAGAGGGTGCTAAACGCTTTCTTCTCAATGGAATCAAATGCAGCTGTTTGGTTGTCGTCAATGTACTCAACATCTGGACTTCTAAGTGTGTCAGAAGAAATTGACATAGATTCATCCATGGAGACTGATGATCCGTCCGAGTGAGACGGAGAAATGTCCATGCTGATAGTGGCAGGAAGAGGAAGAATTGCAGTGATCTTAGGGACAACTGCATCACTTCTTGGAAGAGACACAGTTTTGCTGATTGGTTTGACAAAGGAGGATGATGTTGGCACAACTGAGGAAGCTGCATTACTATTGCTCTTCTTAATGCTTACAACCTTAGATGTACATGGTGCCTTTCAAAACCAAAAATTATTCCAAGTTAGCCTCAACTTCAGAAACAAGAAATGATCTTTTTTCAAATATTAATAGCGGAGGCAGAACAAGACTCACATTGCAAAACAGCTTATTACATAAAAGGTTTGATAAATGAAAATTAACTGCTCATCTGTAAAAACACCTAATAATTTAAGTACAATAATAAAATCCTTGAAAACCTTCATCTCTAATGATATACTATATGTTAGAAATGAAATTTCTTCAAATATTAAAAAAGCAAAGTTGGCAGATAAACAAAAGGAGACAAGAAAGCACGATTTGGGGAAGATGTTATAAATTTTCCTTTCATAAATGCCTTTTTATCATTAAAAGAATATATTTTCTTCCAAAAAATTTTTTTTTTAATTCAATAACAAAACTGACGCATTTTCTGCTAATAACAGGGAACTTGTTTATAGAAGGAAAGTCAATAACAAAGAATTTCAACTTGCGAATCAAAATCTTGACAAAAAATAAATTCCGCAATCCTCTCCTATCTAATAGCCTCATATCCCATTTCATGATTTTTCTCAAACACATTCAACCCAAACTGTCCAGTCATTTTTTTAAAAACCTTTTTACAGTATTTAATTCAAGAAAGAACCTCCCAAAAACTTTACATAAACAACACACACATACAAAAAACGAGAAAAATAGAATTATTTTTTAGAGAAAATAAAAATGAAGATAAACCATCTGATATACAAATTTATCAAGAAAAACCCTCCGAAAATCCCATAAACAGCATAAGAAAAAAATTATCGAACTAGTAATTAAATACCAAATAGAAACATCACAGGAGAAAGACCAACAATTTTTCCCTACAGTAAAACTACATATAATTAACAAGTTTTATATGGTATAAAATTTACATTGTCAAAAATGGTTGAAGGAAAAAAACGTACGAGTTTGGAGGAGTGAGAGAGCGAGTTACGAGCGGAAGCAGTTGTATGATTACTGATATTAGTGAGGGCTGGTCGTTTCTTGGCCCCACCCGCCGGCAATTTCCCGTGATTATTCTCCGCCATTGCTTGCCGCTTTGCCACCGCACTCGAAACTGAATTACGTCTATTTTGAGTCGTCGCCATTTCTTCCTCCGAAATAATTCCCTTCAGTGGCAACAACTGTAATTATGTAGAAAACTAGGCCCAATGTTTCATCAGCGCTTCCTCGAGAAGAAAGAAACGAAGAAGAGAGCTGTTACAGGTATGTGCGTGTAAATTGTGAACTGATATATAAAGTCAATTAATAAAGGAATAATATATGGTGCTAGGCGGGGAAAAAGGGGTGATTTGAAATGAAGGAAGATCTGGGCCGTTGGATTGATTTTAGGTATTCGTTAGGAGCGGACAAGGACTGGGCCCACTGAGGATCTTCTGTTTGAATTGGATTTTCAATTGAAAATGTGAATGACCAATAAGATGAAGCCATATGGGTAAGCGGGTGATGACCGAGCTGTCGTTTTAATTAAGTAATTTTGAATTCGAATTTGAAGGTCCTTTTGTAAATCTGTCTTGACTTTAGTGCAGCCAGAAAAAAGGTCACGCTTCCCCTTTGTTTTTCACTATTATCCAAGTTGAACTTGTTATAATAAAGCCAAATACAAACAGAAAAAAAGGGAATTTTTTCAAAAAATTTCAAATACTACAGTCTTGATTACATGACAGATTATAACATTCAAAATAAATTGCTACTAATAAGGAATGAAATTGAGTTAGTATCTTAAAGGCTCATTCAAATATGGAGGACTTGCATATATACGAGCTTTTGGGTTATGTTTTAATTTGTGCTCGTTTTGCAAAAAAATTGTAAACGTATTCACTTTTTCAAGTAAATTCATCATACGAGGCTGAAGTAGTAAAGGCAATCATGCAAAATTTCAGCATCCTAGGAGACGGGCCTAAAGTAGCAAAGTCAATTCGCTGAAGTTTTTTTGCCCTGGATACGATGCTAAAGTTATTTAGTTCATTTGTAAAAACTTCAGCGCTAAAATAGTTGAAGGTCTTTTGTCTTAGATTCATTAGTTTTGTCATAAAACTTTTTCAAAAACTTCAGCAGAAGATGTTGAAGTTAATTTGTTCATTTGTAAAAAATTTAGCACTAAATAAGCTAGAGTTTTTTTGTCCTAGATAAGCTTTTTCAATAACTTCAGTAGAAGATGGTAAAGTTATTTAGTTCATTTGTAAAAACTTCAGCATTATATAAGCTGGAAAATTTTTACCTTGGATTCATTAGTTTTGCCATAAAACTTTTTCAAAAACTTTAAGAGAAGATGCTAAAGTTATTTAGTTCATTTGTAAAAATTTAAGCACTATATAAGCAGAAGTTTTTTGAAAAAACTTTCTAACATACTAGATAAACATTTTATTCTTCCATAGTGTGTTAATACTATAAAATAATCAAATTGCCAATAATAACAAAATCGTATATTTTGAAAATAATAAATGTGAAACAAACAGAATTACCTGAAAATATTCACAAATTATCGTCTACTAACTTACGTAACTATTTATAATTTATTTTTAAATAATCTGATAAACATACTTATGGTATTATTTCATTACTATAGTTTGGTACAAGTTAAATTTTTTTTTAAAATAGTATATATTAAATAAGAGCGACCAAATAAGATGTCATGTGCAATTTTTACTTCAAATATGTGAGTTTAGTCCATGTCATAACATTTGAATTGACATTTCATTAAGCATGTGAAATACCCTTCAAACGGCCATTTCAAAAAAATGTGAATTAAACTTCAGCTTGCAAATAAAGTAATATTATTTGAAAGTGAAGTATTAAATAAGCGGGCCCTAAACTTTGACTAAATTGTTGATTTAGTTTGGTTTTCCTAAGGTAGGTTGCAATCTTTTTAGAATTATCTAAGTAATTATGTTGGTATGATAATTTGTACTAAGGTTAGGATTGAAACTTTATGAACTTGATTACATGGTTGATATAATTAGATTTTACTACTTATTCATATTTTATTGAGCAGTAAGGAAGCTAACAGTGTGTTATTGCATGGATTTTGAGATTTTTATTATTTCCATTAAAATTATTTCAAAAATTAAATTATAGTTTTCTCCCTCTAAATTATTCTTGAGAAGCTACTATCCGCTGCGAGTTGAAAAGAAGAACGTGCTTGACCTAGCTTTTAAATGGAACATACAGCATATGAAGTAGGAGTAACATTTTTGGGAATGTCATTTAAAGACATCGGTTATTAATTGCACTTAAGGAATGAAATCTACAAATAAAGAAATACATATTATGATTTTCTGTCTTATGGTTTGAATTAACATTCAAAGAGTAGCAATTTTTCATTTGATATTCTTTTTCTGGATAAATATTTTCTTGCTAATTGAAAGTTGGACTTATATTGGATCGTCGAATTGTCCCAATTATCCTCCCGAGAAGAATTTGATTTCAATATCTTGGTTAAAATAAGAGGATTATGCCATGCTAATGTGTCTTAGACTATCCACATCTTGGGGTTATGCGTCGATAAGCACATTGAACTATCTATCCCATCGCCGCCTAGATAGGCGCAATTAAATACTTATCAAGGGTTCACTCTATCACTCAGCTAATAGCCATTCATGTGAGCCTCCCACTTGAGGCGTGTTATGCCAAAAGTGAGAGAAATCTATCTCTCTCTTTCGTTATTTCTCGCCCATATCGGCACACGTGATTTCACTAGGATGTTCAAAAGTAAAAATTCAAATAGTGGCAAGAGACATGATTTTCATATTTACCAATGCGAGACCTAGGGTATGTTTGATACTAAGTAAAATATTTTCCGAAAAATATTTTTCCATCTTTTCATGTTTGGTTGGCTTAAATATTTTGGAAAATATTTTTCTTATGAACTCATTTTTCTCCAATTAGATGAAAATGTTTTCCTTATTAAGAGAAGGGAAAATATTTTCCAAACTTCCCTCTCAATCTTCCCCACCTTCACCAACCCAACCCACACCCACCCTCCCAACCCAACCACATGCAATACTCATCACGCACAACTATACCTTATAAAAATGACAATGCAATCGTAGCAAATATAATCCGGTTTACAAGTCCGGAGTCGAATCCCACACAGAACTAACCTACCAATTACCTTTTTGGAATCACCAAATTCTTTATAATTAACTTCCCCAAACATTGTAAACAATAGTTGATGGTATTTCTACTAACTAAGATTGAAAATAAATAAATAAATATCGGTAAGCTAAATATGCTTGGGTTGTAAACAATAATTAGAAGGTTCTAAGGTAATGATTTTCCCTATTGATGGAATCCCTTCCGGTTATGTTCCATATAGATTCACCAAAATATCTTTATCAATCATGAGCACTTTTTTTACCGTAAATCACTCCCGAGTAATCGCGATAATTTACTAGACACACTCTCCCGAGATACTCTAGCTGACTTTGTTTATTAGAGCTCTCTTTAGATTACACCCAAGGCTTCGTTATCCCTAATCTCGCCTTTAAACCCGTAGTTATAGATCCTCTTATACTTTGGGTGTGGTGTTGTTCAACAATTATCTAAATAT